>JANHAA010000205.1:0-51807 GCA_026225975.1 Clarireedia hainanense | reverse complement strand
CTAGAGTTTGCCAGGTCTAGAGTTTGCCAGGTCTAGAGTTTGCCAGGTCTAGAGTTTGCCAGGTCTAGAGTGAGTCCGAGCACCAAACTTCTTATAACGGAGGCAAGCTCCGGGCCGCCCGAACGTGGGTATTATGTGGAGCGCCCTGCAGAAAAGGAATCATAATCTCGCCGCAGGTCCAATTGATTACATGTGGAGTCAAAATACTAGAGCTTCTATAGTGATTTTACAGGTTGTTGCTGCTTTATTATTATCTCAGAAGAGGGTTACATCCACCAGTGGGTGACAAAACTCGTGGATCACCCCTGCAAACAGAGCGAAACTCACCAAAATACCACAACTTAAGGAAGGTATTTTAGTAGCTACACAATACTTATCTGCTATCTAAATACAAAAAAATGATCGCATAAGAGTATACTTATATAGATTCAGTTATCAAGTTATATAACCTTTGGCCTATAGTACAATTATAAGCTAAAGAAACAGGTGTGGAAATTGGTGTGGAAATTGGTGAAGATTCTGCTTATCTGAGCTAAAAGTGATCCACGAGTTTTGTCACCCACTGGTGATCCCTTTGTTCTACAACAATAATATTTTATGCTCTTTGTGCATCGAGTTCCTTCTGACCAATAATGTAGAACACAGAAGAGAAAGAATATAGTCAAGTAGCAAGAAGAGAGCATCTGAAGTACTCAACCTATAGGCTATAAATTGACCTTGTTAAAAGCGGCGTTGTGACGAGGGGTGATCTGTTAAGCGCTGAAGCCAGTAATGGGAAAACCACCTGCAGTCGAGACGAACTAACACTTCCACCTGTTTGCAAAGACTGAATGGCTACGACAAAGGGATACGGCTTCTCCGATCATGCAAAAAGTTCGTGGCAATATTGGCCTTGTGATACAGCCACAATTGATCACCCATATTGGCGCCTTCTCCTCACCTATAATGCCGCATTTTGCTTATTTTGTATACTGTAGCACAGCCATCTGCAAGTGATCGTCAGTTTCACGGCTAGCGAAAAGCCAGATATCGATAGATACAATCGAGGGTTAATCGATAGATCAAATTGCAAGATAAAGCGGAGACTTTTGTCACATGGCAAGCACGTTTGAAAATTACCAAGCCCGTCGTGCTGTTCGCTTCATTGTCTCTCTAGTGCACGTATATATATGACACACAATTCCCATTGAAGATCAAGGAGTATACGCATTCCTTTAAATCATCAGAACCCCGAATTCGGAACCTTAGGTCTGCTACAGTAATCTGCAAGCGCACCGGTAAGTTTTAGGCCCAGCTATAGGATGCAATGTTGATTTATTGACGGCAGACTTTGTGACTACTTCCTCACGCAATTCCACAATCATGCCTGTCGACGTAGTAGATATCCTTGTAAACTGGATTGCCAACAAGAGCGATGAGATCAGTGGAATGATGAATGGTGGTGGGGGTTGGGAAAAAGCGGCAGAAGCGAGCATAGTGGATAGCATGCCTCTTGCTGCTCATTCTCCCAGGTGCTATGATGCCGGTCTTGCGGACATTGTCATTCATGATGAGACGGGACAGGGTGAAGACGCCATCATTGAGCTCAAGTGTATGAAAGCCGAAGAAGTCGCAACGACGTTTGTGACCAGAGTCAGGCTGGATTGCGAAAAGATCACCACTTGGCCGGTCAAAGAGGCGTTCAAGAAGGACAGATTCTGGAGCATCGCGCTTGCTAAGCATGATCAGAATGCCGGGATCGCTCAGCAACTACAAGGTTTCTACACATGTACAACCATGGGTGAAGTAGATATCTGGAGCTACAATCTTATGCGAGGCACCCATTGGTGAATCTTCATGAGTGCAAATGACTTGCACCACTCAAGCCAGAAATCACTCATTTAGAAGGATGTGGTAGCTAGTTGCTAGAATAATGGAACTACTCAAAATCTCAATGCTGATCATGTTTCAGTTTGTCGATACAGACTGAAAGATAAATTCAAAATCTGTTGACCAATCCTCCCACAATTTGAGAGCCCTTAAGTTTCCCGATAGAGGGTAGAGTCACAATGATCAAATTGATATGTTCACTAACGTCGCTGAACGAATCGAAGAAGTGCAAAAAGCATGCAAGATTCAGGAGCTCCAGCAAGTAATCGGGCGCGAGACACTTCCGCGTCTACCTTATCATCAAATTTGGAGGCTTGCCGCGTCGAGTTCCCGGCTTCTCGAGGTGGTAAAAATATTTGGGGCGGGTCGAGAAGGGAACTTATTGAAATCCCCATTACCTCGTGTTCGGATGTGGTCAAATATGCTTGGTGTCATAGCATTCGAGTCGATCAAGCAAGAAATCATCAATTGGCACTAGACAATTTCAAAGATCGGCAGTATTCAAATCAAATTCTGCACCTTACTTTGTCTACCTCTTGGGACCGCTGACTACGGTCATGAGGAGAGTTATTGTTCGTGGATATGCTAGTACTCAAATACCTTAGTGACTGATATTTATCGTCAACAATCACATATAATTTTGTTTTCTAGGATTGAGTGAAAGGAAAGGAGGGTTGAAAGAAAATGTACCATGTCTCTATACCACTGATCTTTCCTGGGAATAGATAAATATATATCAGAAGATATTCATTGATGCATTCCTACACAATAGCCACCGCATTAGGTGGAGATTCAACACCACCATCAACAACTACATTCTGCACAGTCATGAAAAATGTCGAACGTCCCATCCCATAGAGCGTCTCAGCAAGCTCTTCTAGATCCAGAAATTCCATGATACTCTGTCCCTAGCCTAAGATCAATGTTAGTCACCGCACCATAGAAACATATCTCTCCTTTCCCATACGCACTTGCCAGCAATAAACTCCATCAGTCACCTGTAATGTTTGAAAATATGAAAGAGGAGAAGGACTACTGTACTTAAGCATGCAAATGCTACATCACTGCGCAGTACCAGCATCACTTCCAACAAGTACCCACTTCCAATAGATGCTGTCATGTTTTAGTCTTTGCAAGATGTTTGCCCTACGTTCTTGTAGCAACAAGTAGGCTGAGGAGGCACCACCAAGCACCTGCTGCCGCTCCTACAATCCACCGATCTCCCTTCCATATACACCCTCACCGACCTCTCAGGATCGCTAGTCAGGCGCGCTATGAAAACCACCTTCAAAGGAATCAGCGAAATGAAGTTTCTGAAACTAAATATCGAGGAAAATCCTTCCGAGGAGCTATTGGGACGCCACCACATTGTGGTCTCGACCAATTGTGTCCATGCAACACGCGACATAAGATATAGTCTAGCCAGTATCCGCAAGTTGTTACTTCCCAATGACAGTTGCGTGGTGCTACTTGAAGGGACGCAGAAGCGTTCCTAGTGCGATCTAGTCTAGGGTCTATTGGACGGCTGGTGGCTATTTAACGATGATCGCAAACACGCTCTGCAGAGCCTGTGGGTATGGGCACGAGCCATGCAAGATGCAGGTTTCAGACACGTTGACTGGTCTGATGGCACAAGTCGCGAGTCTAGAGGCTTCGGGTGATTTGCGGTATAGTGGGTAAGCTGGAAGATCCATGTCGTGCGAAGGCAACCTCCATGCTTCTTCACCGTAGTGCTTCAGATTCAGGGAATCGGAACCTGTTCCTTATTCCTGGTGGATTTGGTTCTGGTGCTGTGTTTAGAGGCCTTGAATCGTCTTTGGTTTGTGTTAAGAATGTGTCTGTCTATGCGCTCAACAGCCCCTTCATCATAAATAAGCCCGATACAAAACAACCACCCACACTTGAAGAGCTCGCTGCCACCTACGTGGCGGAGATCAAACAAAAGCAACCCGAGGGCCCATATCTGATTGGTGGGTACTCTGTCGGTGGCGTAGTAGCATTTGAGGCTGTGCGATAGCTACTTGAAGACGACAATGAGGTCGAAAAGCTGTTCCTAATCGACACAGCGTGTCCCACCTTCACGACCTCCCTTCCAAGTGCCTTAGTCGACTTTCTAGATTCCATAATCGATGTCGGCACAACTAACGAGGACGAAATAAAGGAGGAGAGAATAGGACGGAATGACCATTATACGCTGGCGAATCAGCAGCTATTGGGGTATCAAGTGACCAAGCTGCCGGGCAGGAAGACTCCGCCGGCTGTTTTGGTCTCGGCAAAAGAGGGCGTGAATAAACAGAATAAGATACCTAAACCAAAGATTTCACCGGAGCAGCAGAGGATTATGAATTGGCTCCTGGACAATAGAGCAAATAATGGAGCCCTCGGGTGGGATGAGCTTTTGAACGATATAACTGTGATTCGTGCCGATGGCAATCATTTATCTATGATGAAACATTCCACGGTAATCAATTTATAAATTTTTATAAAGAACTATATTATTGATATTTAAAATAGATTGATAACTGGGGTTTAAAACTTGCCGAAATATTGAATTATTATTAGGAAATATAATATAAAGCGATTATCGAATTCGAAAAAATAGAAAATTAATAAAGAATATATTGAAAATCAATAAAATCGAAATTCTATTTGATTAACTTATTTAACCTTTTTTAAAAAAAATACTTATATAAAAACTGCACTCAAAGGATCCTAACATAGAATAGCCCAAAAGTGGGGTCATCTTGCACAGCGTCAACAACCTACACCCGAGAACACAAAACCTGCGTTCATATTGACCCATCGCAGATATATTCACAAAAGCATTTCACATGTCAAGAGATCCAAATCTCAAAGACGCGAATTATTTTCTTTAAAATAGAGAATAATCCCCAGTTGCCTACAACGTTCACCTCGGAATGTCATTCTTTTGCGACACATGTTCCTCCATCTTCCAGAAACATCACGAGCTTCCACTTGACAACAACGACCCGTTTAAGTTTGGAGAAGGAAAATTTAAGCTATATCAAGATGTCACTCAGCTTCTCGCATCTGCCGAGACAGGTTGCGTTGTATGTCTTCGTATACGACATCAAATGAGCCGCAGGTGGTGGGAGTGCCTAGTAGAAGACCTGAAGCTCAAGCTTTCGATCTCTGACAGGGCATGGTTCGAAGTTGAGTGGGCATTGCAGATGCTGGGAAATAATTTGCGTATTCAAATCAAACTTTGGGCTGGACTGTCACGACACAAGTCAATAGTACTCAGAACGTTGTCTTTGATTGTTGTCAAGAAAGATGGTATGTTTTCCTCTCTATACATCTTGCAGAGACCAATCTAATCGTTCTTAGATGTTATGGCATTTATAGATCATGAAAGCCTTGGGTGCAGGACTGATTCGCCATCTACTGGGGCAAAAGCTAAAAATTGGCTGTCACGGTGTACTCAAAACCACCCAATTTGCTCTCGCGAGCTCAAGGAATCATCTTTTCGACCAACACGACTTCTTTACATTGGTGATGCTGCCAATCGCGTCATTAAGTTGTGTTCTTCATCCACAATTCTGCTAGACTCGGAGCTACGATATACAAGCCTAAGTCATCGGTGGGGAGATTTAAAAATTATACGGCTACTCACTTCTAATATAGACTTGTTCCACCAGGAGATTGAAGTTGGAATTTTGCCCAGAACTTTCGTTGAAGCGATCAATTTCACCCGATATATTGGAATTGAGTATATCTGGATTGATTCTCTCTGCATCATTCAGGACGATGGTGATGACTGGAGATATGAAGCTGCAAGAATGGGAGATGTATACCGATTCTCCTGGTGCAACATTGCTGCCACCGGCTTCGAAGACAGCAAGCGCGGGATGATTGCAGGGCGTGATCCGAGAGTCATAAGCCCCATCGCGTTCACACGAAAAGTGGAGTATAAGAAACCCAAGATGATGCCGTTTGCGATTCAAGTGATGCCGACTTTTGGTCCCAGTGGTTTGGAGTATGACCCACCAGTCAAATTCCACAGCCACGCTAAGGAACAGGCGAGGAGACAAAAGATCTTTCCAGATGGTGACTATATCTGCTTCAATGAGGATTTTTGGGACCGTGGGATCACTGATGCGCCTCTTAGTTCCCGAGGCTGGGTATTTCAGGAACGACTTCTGTCGCCACGCACGATACATTTTGGACTGGAGCAAATGTTCTGGGAGTGTCGTGAGATCGAAGCTTGTGAAAGCTTTCCGGATGGGCTGCCTCGTGGCTTTCACGAAGGTAGAACGTACAAGTCTCGTCGATCGGCAAGTGCTCTGCCGTCTGTCAGTAATTCCTCGGAGCTGGATCTTGCTTTGACTACCTGGAACTCTATTCTCGCTTCATATACGGCTACTACCTTGACCAAACAGTCCGATCGTCTTCCGGCCATTTCCGGCGTTGCTAAAGATCTACAGGGGAAGCTAGATAGTCCATATCTTGCCGGATTGTGGAAGAATTGGCTTATCTACCAGCTGCTATGGTCCATTCAAAAACCTGACGAGCCGGGTATTGATTTATCAGGAGCGCCATCATGGACATGGGCTGCGACAGCCGGGACCGTGAAGGGAAGTAGTCTTGTTGATTCGCCTCAATTATCCAGAAGCTTAGTAGCGAAGGTCACCGATGCACAAGTGGATAACTCTGGCGATGAGATGAGTCACGTGTTGGAAGGCACAATCATGATAGAAGGAGTGCTTATCCGCTTGTTTCCAACCCCAGAAAAGTTCGATTGGCGTAAGTATCCCCAAAAGATAGAAGATACACTTACTCCATTCCTGTTCTTCTGGCCATACGGGACGCGCGAATATACGAAATACTCAGCTGAAGCGGATGGAAAGCGTCAGGGTGTAGAGATCAATCCGAAAATATATTTAGATATGCTCCCTTGGCCGGAAGAAGTATATCTATTGCCAATTGTTAGTCATGCAGAGTATGCTGAGGGTCTGGTGCTAACGCCCGTTAATGCAAAAGAGCTTAATGGGCCGTGGAAACGACGAGGGAAATTTGATTTTGCGAACCAGGAAAAAGGGGCTAGGGCTTTTGCGCAGTTGATTGCTGATTTACAGACAATTCATGGGGAGGATAAGACAATTCTCTTGACATGAGAAATGCACGAGATTGAACATCAGGAGGTTCTACAATAGAAGCTCTAGATAGGGAAAAGTCATAAGCACCAGTTGAGAACTCTTTGCAAAAGCACATCGTTAGTATTGATGTCAGTATTTCATTCACTTCTCCTTGTGGCTCAAGCGCATCCATCGGTCAGTTAGAAGTTTCGTATATAACAATGAATATATAGATTATTTAGTTACTCTCACTGTTTGTTTATTAGATAAGTATTACGTCGTCGACCTCCTAGTCACGTGGAAGTGGTAGAAGATAGTAGGTTGTATATTAAAATATTTAAATAAAGGATTTATAATCTCTACACTATTTATATTGATATTATAAATAATAAACAATTGTTTAATAGAAATATTGGATAAGTTAAGAATTTATAATTAAAGAACCAAGAAAATCTTAAGATCTCGAGAGTTTATATATATAAAGGTGTCACGTGTAGATATTCAGATCACGTGACTAAGGCACGTGTATAATGGGCGCTCGGGAAGCCTGCCTAGTACACAAGTGCTTGGGTCTAAACTTTATGTGCGCAAAAACTTCCGGATAAATAAATACCCTGCCCCCAAAGTCGTTACCTATCAAAAGACACCTATATTTACTTCAATGAAACCTTATCGCAACTATAAGCTATTGGGAAACAATGTCACACGAGCTCGTTGGGACCCCATATACTGTATATGCAAGACGTCCTAGACCAATTACCTACTCCAATGACATTGGCTAAATTCATCATCAGATAGCTGAATGCGGAAGTGGTGGCCGAATCTTCACCCTATCATTCAAACATCCGGATAATACCCTAGAGATTGAACGAGGGGTAAAGGTTTATATTGTTGCAGCACACTAATTGCTTACCACCAACATCAATGTACAGTTGGTTTATATACACTCATACTTTGCCCACACAGAAATATACTCAACACTCTACATTATGCAGTATGTAAGCACTAGATATTATCGAAACGGACAATCAATCAATATATGTGCAAGCTTCGAAAGTTCGACATGGGGAAGAGGCGAAGGAAGTATTCAGGTCACCCACCTACCCCACCACTATAATCAATACCACCCACCCAAACCACAATAGCATGCCATCAGGACTCCCGGCCAGCATGTTTTCCACGCGCTATCAAGCTTTTTTTGCAGTCACATTCATTGTGCGAAGCTATACCAATAAAGCTTGTCTTCCGTGAGATTTCCTCGCATGCGTTCAGTACGACGTCGTTACCGTACGATGCTCTCAGCACCAGTATCGTCAGCTCGCATGGGCATTTTCCGTGTCTTTCTCACTTGCAGAAATCCAGTCCCCAAATTCCCGTCTCCCTCCAAATGCTGCGGGCGCTACAGAGTCAGCCTCGGTAGGTGGGAAGTATGATTACTTACAGAGAGTGAGTGCACTGCAGTCACTCTATTCAAGTCCTCTTTCTCCCCTCTTACTTTTCCTTAGACGATCGATTGGTCATCTTTCCATTTTCTACCCCTCTCCCTTTTTGCGTTGAAGTGGAAGCTAACCAACTCACTGGTATTTTGATTTTGACTATACGATATCCACGCATCAAAAATTTAGCCTTATCCGTCAAGCAAAATGACATTCCCATCATCGCCGCCCCCCAACTATGACTCCCGCGTGCCCAATATCCTAGCATGCGCTATAGCATCAATAGCAGTGTCGACGCTCGCCGTCATTCTGCGATTCTGGTCGCGAGCCGTCATGGCTTCGTTGGTGCTATGGTGGGACGATTGGGCGATTTTGCTTACAGTCGTAAGTTATTTCGATGTTTCTTTCTTCCAGCTGGCTTATCTCAATCATATACTGGCCCCATCTAACACCAGCAAACAAGATCTTCTCACATTCTTTCCTGGCAACAAACATATACTGGACGGCAGTCGGTCTAGGAAAACATTCATGGATGCTATCGTTGGATACAATAAAGCCCAATGCGATCGCTAACCGTGTTGCGCTGGTACTATATGCTACGACGATTATGTTGATCAAGATCAGTGCTTTACTTCTGTACAGAAGACTTTTCGAGATCGAACGGAAGTTCAACATTGCGCTCTGGTCCGTCGGGGCTGTCTGTATTGCTTGGTGGATCGTCACTGCGATTTTTCCTTGGTCGAACTGTCATCCGATCTCGAAAGATGTTAATCCGTTGGAGCCTGGAACGTGCGTACAGCTCACCTCATGGTATCTTGGCTCGGCATTCATCAATGCATTTTTGGATCTTGTCGTCCTGGTGCTCCCGATTCCGGTAATTTGGAGGTTGAAGATGTCTATCCGGAGAAGGTTGCTCATCACGTCAATCTTCGTCCTAGGATACTGGTAAGTATCTTTGTTTGCCATCGGTCTCAGATGAAATGAGACTTCGCTGATACAGAACTCCAGCTCGGCTTTTCTGTCATTCGCGCGATTCATAATTATCGTTAGAGACCCGGATATGCTCAATGCCTCAACTCCCAACGCGGATCCATCATGTAAAGTCCCTAGAATTGTGGTATTCGCTGATTAAAGTACTAATTTATTGTCGCTAGGGGATCTCGTTCCACTTCTCTACCTCTCTATGCTCGAAGCTCCTTTCGCTATCATCGCCCTATGCGGCCCCTCAATCAACCAGCTCGTAGCGCGCGTGATGCAATACAAGACCTTATCGTCTCTCTTCACCACAAGGCCAGTTGACAGCTCCGGAATAAGCGGATCTGGACTCTCGCATCGGAAGCGAGAGCATACGTCGAGCAGTGGTTTCAGTAAGCTGGATGCTTCAAAAGACCACTCGCATATTGTGACTAGTCCGGTCGATGGATCTCTAAGTACCACGGCGATTGCGGGACATTTTGACGAGGGGTTTGATGATTGGAGAGAGCAGGATATTCCTATGGGCACTATCAATGTGAGTCATGACATCAGTGTCGCTCGTCGAAAGAAGGAAATAGTTTAATGATTCGTTTGATGGGTTGTGTGATTTTTGTTTAGATCTGGGTAATGAATTGTTTTGCACAACTGTTATGTCGGCTGTGTTAGTTTGTACTTCAATTGTCATTGTATGTGGATAAGATTCTCTTGTAAATGGGATCGAAAAAGCAAGACTAGATTTTAATTCCATGAAATACCTCGTATGCGTTGTTTTTTTTTGGGGGGGGGGGTTTCATTGTGATATTGATCATCTAGTATGCATTAAAAGTAAAAGTCGGATTGAAAGATTTTCCATTAAGAGAATGTTCATACATCTATATGCTTGGGGGATGAGAGATGAAGAAAACACAATACAATTTCGAAAGCGAAAAATCGCTATCCAGAGATATCGGAGACCGAAGACAATGACCCGATTGTAAGTAGAGCCCTTGCCCTGACATAATTTAAAAACATGCCTCCCTTTCTCCCCTATAATAGCCCCAGCACTTACGAGCTTTTCTCCCCACCCGACAGCTTCAGTCGACCAATTTCAACCAAGTCTGCGTTGAGAAGTGTTTCTTTGGTGAATCCATTGATTGCTTGGTCAAGCAGCGTTGCTGATATCTCACTAACATCAACCTTAGGAAGACCAATGATCGCACGTCCAATGGTCGACAGCACCTGAGTGACGGGTCCCTGGCGGCCCGGTGCGAGAATTAGACCTGGCTTAGCTATGCAAGCCTCCACGGACCCAGTTGAAGCCTTGGCAAAAGCAAGTACACGATTTTCGGCTTCGCCCTACGTGATCTCCATTAGCGCACGGACGAGGACAGAAAAGCGACTCCACAACCGAAAAGTAGAGGAACCTACCCGCATCAAACAGTAGTCACCAAGAATCCAAGGCTTCTTCGTTTGGTCGCGCTCAGTCTTTGCACCGCTGATATAAAGGAACCGGAATGGCTTGGCAGAGTGCTCGCGTGGAAGCTTGGTGATTGTTTCGATTCCTGTAACCGTGTAGTCGAGACAAATCTTTCGTGCTTCATCCAATGTCATTTGTTTCAGTTGGGATGGTGTGACTGCGATAAGCCTAGCCAACGGTATATTAATGAATAGATATACAAGGAACAAGGAGACATATATATATATATCTGGGTATTGTTTGCCCAGTTCGGAGACCCTTGATAAAATATATGCGCAACAGTGAAGGTGACATACCAGATACAAGCGTCCGCATTTTCAAGCTCCTTCTTCACGCTCTCTGAATAATTCGAGAAATCGTCACACACAACGGACCTGAGTTTCGTAGGATCGGCATTCTCTCCAAAATTTGCCGGCACGGCTGTTTCACGGCGAGCGAGAGCAGCAATGGATTTAATCGAAGGATTAGAAAGAGCCTGCCTAATGAGTTCTGTGGCGACGAATCCAGTCGAACCGGCGACGATGAGCTTCATGCTAGGCAGTAGTTGTGTATTGATTGTGTTTTTTTTTGTAGTCAACTTTGAGAGAGAGAGTAACTAGCTTATTCAGAGCTTGGACGGTGCTACCTGGTTAATGTTTGTCGGCGGCCTGTTGGTGTTTCGGGAGGTTAATCTAACTTGGGAGTCAACAGACCGTACAGTAAGGCAGTGAGTAGTAGGGTTAGCCTTTAAGGTGAAGTTATAAATTTACGAGGCGTTTGGGAAGGGAAAGGAACGAAAAAAAAAACCAAAATAAACCACAATAAATCAAGACAAACCAAACCACCAATACTCGTGGTGTAACCTTCACCTGCAGGAAAATCATGTGATTTGGAAAAGTGACTGCCGTGGCCGGAACGGTGCATCGCATCACATGTCAGGAACTGCATTGGTCGGCTTAGCTGACTATTTCTAAATATGTTCACACGTGAAATTCTGGCTGAATTACAAGGTTACATGCTGCTGATGCATTTTGCCAAGTTGGTCTGGTCCGCTCCATTTGCACATTCATAATTATTGACGAATGGGACTACCCCATTGGTCAATATTGATTGAACTACGAATGGGCGGACCAGGTCGATGGTGCAGCGACTAGCTACGCCGTACGGGTAATTGCATTTTGGTCGTATCGTACTGTACTGCATATGCCACAACACCACATACAAAGTTGAGTTGACTAATTCACTGCCCGTTCTCGTTTCCCGTTACTATTCATGTGCTGTATAACACACGATAGGTGAATATGTCGGACATATATGCACTTTCTTACTGACACTGTAACTAGGGAATGTGACAACGGTGAGCTTTGTTTGGAATATGCGTGCCATAGGAAGAGCCTGAAAGCGGTTTGCGGGCGGAGACACTGTTATCATATGCTATAGGTAGTGAGGGGGATTGAATTACAGATAGTCTAATTGTACAACCATGGTAAGGCCTATCTATCATCATTCCTTTCCTTCAGCACGGATGCACGGATATACATGCGGGAAGCCACTGAACAAAACCCCTTCATTTACCCTGAACTTTATCAAATTGAGACTTTGATAACCTGTCCGCCATATGTCACTCCATCGAGAACCGTACCTCCCGTTGAAACATAGATGAAACTTCCATCATTCGATAAGGCTGCAGATGTTGGCTCCTTGAAATAGGTACTGTTACCACCACCTACGTAAGTCGTCTGCTTTCCACTAGGCGTGATCTTCACGACCGAGTAAGAATGCAACGCCACATATGCATTTCCATAATTGTCGAAAGTAAAGTCATCATAAGCATTAGTGGTGCTTACAGTACCCGTGAGCGTCGATATAACTTGAACATCCCCGGCCTTGCTACCATCAGAATTGATTTTCACCCGCGTGAAAGTTCCTTGTCCCGAATTTGCCCAGTATAGGTAGCCGTTACGAATCTTTAGACCATTTCCTCCCAGGGGAACAAGCGTATTGCTTCCAGGGCCGAGACTTGGATCTGAGAAAGCGACATCCACCTTCTTATCGATTGTGTTGATGCGAAAAATACGACCGCCAATTGAATCAACGCTGAGGACAATGTGAGGATTCGCCGGTAGAGCTGCCATGCCATTCAACATCTCCGTGTTGGGAACGGGAATTTGGTCGAGCACAGTTCCGGTATTGCTGTTGTCTGGGATAGAAACTACGTATACAGACATGCTGTTGTTGGCGAAAGTGAACAATGAGTGTACTCCACCGCTAACAGCATAGGTATTAGAGCCAACGGTTGCCATGCCAGTCAGTCCCGTGCTACCCGTGAGGTTGGCTACAATTGCAGGTGACGGCGTCGCAGCGGTGGGATCGAGGGTCATAAGTGAACCCGCGGAAAAGGTGGTGAGTAATAGTTTACCATTCGAGCGGAGGTGAATATTTTCGATGAAAGTGTCATCCTGGAATTCGAAAATTTGTGTGACACATGGTGGGGTTTTTGTTGCCCAAATACTTTGTAGGAAGAGCAGAGCGAGGAAGGGGAGTGCAAGCATTATGACCCTAAGCGGCGGAATTCCAGATGTCAGCGGCGGGAAGCAGAGAGAACAAATGGAATGCGATGTGATGCAATCTATGTCAATTGACTCGGAGAAATCCTCACCATCTTATAAGGTTGCTGCTCCATTGTGAAGTATCAGGAGGAATATGAGTATGATGATATCGCATAGTTCAAAAGTTGGGTCGATAATTTTGAGTATTCCACGACTCCACACTTGGTCCGTACCTTGCCGCTTTCGAACCAGAATTTGGTCTTGGTGAGTTATGAGCAGGAAGCTGAAGGCCTCTAATGTCCCTAGAAAAGGATTAATTTTAGAATATCGATCGCATTCTACACCCGACCAAGCTACACACGCAGCCACCTTGTAGCCTCCCTGCACTTATACCATTGATTGTAAGCACTAATCTTGATTTTGGTGCAACAGAAAAGCAAGTAACCTGCATGGAAGCCTTAATGAACGAATGAGAACCCCTCCCATCTCCTTGTGAAGGATTCATCTCCCAAGATCTTCTAATTCATTCCATATAAATCCTGGAGGTGATCTCCATCATGGATCATTTCACACTGTCTCGTTTGCTCTATAGAATATCTCTTCCGAGGGCGTGACCAGCGCCAAAGTACTGGTATTGTCGAACTTCTCAGGATGCACAGAGATAAGGTAATTGAATTTCATTTTTCGCGGGATAAATGGTGATTCATGAATCTACACATTTATATAAATGGCCGCTACGTGGCGTAAGACGAATGTATACCTCGGTTGGTAAGCAATCCAATAAACACTGGTGAAATCTCAGAAAGAGGTAATTTACAGGCCATCTATCTGCTACTTCCTTAAATCTGATATGCATGTGGCCACTGCAAGGAACGAATAGTACTACTCTATTGCCCAGATCCGGATATCTTCTTGTATCGCCACGTTTCAGGGCTGCTGCTTCGCGAAGACATCCTTGATATTCGTCGTTCGTTTACCGTATGGGAGTTTAGCAGCTTACGCACTTCCACAACCTATCTGAGGTAAATTGATCTGTGGCTAATCTACAACAACGATTTCTTAGTACGGGTTCTCACATATATTTTGTCCTGAAATATTGAGTATCATTTTAAGCCCAAATGGGTGCGCCATTGACTCGCGAAGAAGTTTAGATTAACTTATAGACAGGTTAACGTATTAAACCACCAACAGGCAGTGTCAATTCCCCTTCACGAAGGAATACCAAGCCAATAAACTCACTCATTTGACACATTCCTAAATCTCGGCCAAAGCTGCAAGGCAGCATCTTGCAATATTAGCTTCGCATCGACCCTGTTCTTCAACGTATTATCAATCTGTTCCACCTGTGTCTTAACCATGTTCTCCCGACCGAAAGGATAATCAGTGCCATACAAGACATGTCCCGGCTTCGCAAAGTCGAGAAGCAGCCGCAGAGTATCCTCGTATCCGGCAAAGGCCAGATCAAAATAGAAATTCTTAGCCTCGTCGAGGAACTCATCGGCGGTCTTGTTCATAAGGTTAAAGCCTTCACTTAGATGTGCAATACGATGGACGATGTATGGAAAGGTGCCTCCACCATGTGGAAGGATTACTCGACAGGCTGGGTGCGTTCGCAATGTGTCCGTCGTGATCAAGTGCGCTGCTGTTCGCGTTGTCTCATGCGTCCAGTCGAAAATAGGCTTAGGTAAAGGCCGTGGTTCCATGATCGGATCTCCAGCGGTCTCCAGCCCTGGGTGAACAAAGACAATGGCGGCAAGTCGATCCAACTCATCCCAAACCGGCTTGAAGTCAGGATGCCCAAGATACTTGCCGCCGTAGCTAGTGAGTAGATTCACGCCATCTGCCTTCAGCTCTTCTAGTGCATATCGTATCTCTTCAATGCAAGTGGCTGTATCCTCCAAGGAGGGCAGAGTTGCGAAGAAGCCGAACTTATTCGAATATTTTTTGCACAATGCTGAGGTGTAGTCGTTCATTTCCCTACAGAAGGCTGCGATCGAAGTACTATCGCTTCCCATACTTGTGGCGGGGGCTCCTAAGGATAAGATTGAAGTTTCAATGTTATGCCGCTCCATGAATGCAAGGCTATGCTCGGGGCTCCATGGAGGTAGCCTCATGCCTTGACTGAGAGCTGGGTCTTGATCCCATGCTACAAAACCGTTAGATAGGCTTCTCATCATACAGAATTTACTTGCCCTCCATGAATCGAGGTGGTAGAATGTGATGATGAACATCAATCCGACGTATCGCCATTTTGGTAATCTATCTAGCTAGGTCGAACATAGCAGTGTTGCTACGACTCTTTGGAGAGATAGATTGTCGTGCAGTAAAAGCCGGTCATATGTGGCAGAAAAGAGAGATGCCGATGTGAGGTACCGCCAGGAAGCCGTTCTGTTCTAGCATTAGCCAAGATGGTTTATTCGATTGACAAGTGGTGTTCATCCATTTCGACATTTTGGATTTTTGCCTTCATGCAGCTTGAAGTTACCTACCTAACCAATTTAAGTTTTGTGATCCGACGGCGTCAGTAGTACCACACAAAATATTTTAGGCCACTCCTTCTTCAGCCATCGTGTTACATAGGGTGTTTCATAGGGTGCTAATATACTAATATCTGACCACCACCTTTTTCAATGTTCACATTTTTCACCTTTTGTCCATGTAACCTTACTAACTGGGATTAAAGTCTTATCTCTATCTTCTACATTCTACTCTCCGCAATTGTACTTCTCGGCAATTAATATATACCACAGGACACGGACTTTCCATTCTCCGAATAACCTATAGGAGAACGCACTATCGTAACTATCGATAATTACTTTTTCCAGCCATGACCCCAGCCTTGACGCCTTGACTATGCAGGTTTTGCAACCCCACCTCCGAGGAAAGAGTACATACAGAGTATAGTACTTCGTACACTTATGATCAACTCCTTACCATGTCCACATATCACTTACCGCAGAGTTTGACAGCTACAGGTACAGTGCCACTAAGCTGCAGTGTCATCTCTGCCTTAGCGTTCGTTCATCTCGAATGCAGAGACCATGGAGATTGAACTACAGTCTATTTTCCTCTGCGACGGCTGCGACGGCTGAAGTTCACATCAGTGAGGCGTAGATGTTCGTTTGTATGAGTAGTGGTGATATTTTGGGACTCGGAGAGAGTATCTAGTACGAGATGACCACAGAGATGTGTGGAGATGCTGCCTCCTGAATGATGGCAATTGTGACATTTGAAGGCCGGTATCCATTTATCTTTTGAAAATATAAATCCACATGCAGATAGGTTTTTTGCTCCCACTGTCACGCTAGTTCATCTTCCGTCAAAAATGGGCAATCTCAGAAAACCTGTGGCCGTCCTCTCTTATCTTATTTGCAATGTTCTGGGTCTTACCGCCCAGAAAATTGCACACGATTTACAATTATCTTTATCTCGACAATCCTCTATATTCCTGCCGTCGAATGGTTCGAGCCTTGAGAATACCGAGGGCGTTACTCCTCGCTGGGACGTTTATGACCCGCCAATTTACGTCCTAGCGGTCAAACCATTCGTTATTGCGGATGTGCAAACGATTGTGAGTAATAACTACAAATTCCCGTCTGATCTTTTACACCAATCGTGCTCATATAAGTGACTGTATAGGTCAAATACGCTTCGAAGAATGGCGTACCCTTTCTGGCAACTGGTGGTGGTCATGGCTATTCGACCACACTGGGTCAGCTGCAGAATGGCTTGATACTCGACATGGGAAACTTCAACACCATATCGATAAACGTAAGCGCGAACCAGATGACAGTTGGTGGCTCTGTGAAGAGCGCTGATGTAACTGCTGCACTGCAAGTCGCAGGAAGAGAAATTCGTATGGCCAAATCCAGTCTTCTGTTTCCCGTGCCACCAAATGCTGATCAGATATCGTAGCTGTGGGTCAATGCACATGTGTTGGATTGACCGGGTTTACTCTCGGAGGCGGAATTGGACCCTATTCAGGAATCCATGGACCGGCTTCGGATTCATTATCATCTATCGAAATGGTCACTGGTACAGGAGAAATCCTCACCGTGTCTGAATCCCAGAACCCGGATCTTTTCTGGGGTATGAAAGGTGCTGGCTTTAATTTTGGTGTTGTCACATCGCTCACGTACAATACCCACAGCGCCACAAATGGCGGCCGAGCCATGAATGCTGATATGACGTTCACATCGAATCAGAATGGATCAGTCTTTGCAATCGCACGATCCTACATTGGCAAACAGCCAAAGGGGCTAAGCATTTCAATAGCCCTCAATTACGATGCAGCGTTAGCTGAAGTAGGTCTTTTTTATCCGCATGCACCGAGTCTAATGAGCTAAACGTATGTGCAGGTAAAAATTGTGGTGAACCTGATCTATGCTGGATCTGAAGCGACCGGCAAAGCCTTTCTCACGCCATTTCTACATCTGCAACCCTACAATGTCAACATCACAACTATACCTTGGAAAGACGTGCCATCATCATCTTTGTATGGTGCTACAGTTCTAGGGTGTAGTGTATCCGGCGTTCAATATGTTCCATACAGCGTCAACCTGTACCAGATCGACGTGGGAAATATGATAGAGGTCGTTAACTTCATGAAAACTTCAATGGCAGCATCGCCAAATTTACAGACGGCGGTCGTGGCGCTGGCGCAGTATGCTCCGGGAGGCTTTCAAGCTAAAAAGTCTGATTCATCCGCGTTTCCTTATCGAGATGTCGTGATCTTCGCGTGAGTTCCATTTCTTTGTCCATGGTTCCGAGTGTTGCAGAATCTGCAGAAGCGTGCTAACATTATTCTAGCCAAATTGATTGCTTTGCTTTCGATTCAGCTTCTGTCCCCGCGCTCTCAAAATGGGGTCGAGAGGTCCGAGATCTGATGCAGAAGGGAAGTGGAAAGAAAGATCTGGAGGTGTACGTTCATTTTGCCCATGGAGACGAAGGCCAAACTGGATGGTATACGAAAGGCAAGCTCGCTCGACTACAAGCATTGAAAGCCAAGTACGATCCGAATTCTCTGTTCTCATACTACAATCCGGTTATCAGCGACAATTCTTCATATATCACTCGAGGGGTGATGTAGATAGCATGGCGCATTAAGAGCATGATAAAGGAGCCCATAATTGCAACCTAGAGACACTGTTCATAAACTACCTGATAATGTTATATATGGACCGCATATACTTCCCCGGTGTTCACCTAGTAAACATTTTAGGGTGAGCACCAACTTTTCCTTTCTGGTTGAAGTAATAGACTGTGACTAAATTCATTCTTGATTTCGCTGCTTCTCTAACGAAACTCGTTGGCAGAGTTTGACGGGGAGTGGTTTTGGCTCGAAAACGAGGTAAGCCTTTTGATCTAGCCAGTCCTCTTGTTTGCCAACCATCGTAAGATCGAAATTCCAGATGACCTTAGCCAGGATCACACGAGCCTGGGCCATGAATACTCTACAGCAACGGAAGCCTCTGGTTAGTATGTATTCCTTGAAAATTGTAAAAGCAAAATTGATTGACTCACCTCTCACCCAGGCAGTTGCGTGGACCTGTTGAAAAAGGAACAAAAGCGGATTTATTATCCTTATCAAACAGAGAATCGTATCGTGGGTCAGTTGATGGCAGGAAACGCTCCGGATGAAATACGCGGGGCTCTACCCACAACAAGGGACTATTTTGGATGTTCTGGAGATTTATTCCAATGATAGTCTAGACGAGATGAAGTCAGCAAATGAGCTTGTTAACCCATCCTATCGTTTCACCACCCAAAGACAGTAAGTGGTCTCACATTACCAGGTATGAATTCGCCGTCAATTGTTCGACCTCCAGCTGGAACAAGTCGCGGAAGGCTGATGGGTGTGGGGTGGTGAATGCGCATTGTCTCATTTATCACCGCATCGAGGTATACCAAACTCTTTGTAGATTGAACCGTGATCTGGTCCTCTCTTTCAAAAGCACCTCGTACTTCTTCCATCAGCTCGTTCAGCTTTTTGAGGTCTCGGAGAAGAAGATACGTAGATGTAGACAAGGCCACTGTGGCCAATTGACAGTCAGCGATGACGAAAGCAAGATAATTAGTTACCACTTCTGCCTTGGTAATGCCTTTCTGCGCGCCTTCATCGATACTTCCAATAACTGGAGTCATGAAGTCAGAGCGAGCATCGCCCTTAGCTAATCGCTTCTCAATTTTTTCTGTGACGATTTTCCAGTTGCGTAGACGATTCTTCCTAGTAACCCCCAGTAGAATGAGGCCAAGGAAGATATCCAGTGGGAAGAAACGGCTGAGACAGTTGCGGATAGTACCGTACTTTGCGTGGAAAAAGAAGCCTAGAATCCACGAATGCTCGTTGTCATCCTCAAGGCCACGGAAAGACTCGCCAAGGCTCAGATCTGTCACCATATCGAAAGTGGCATATCCATAAAACTTTTGGATATTTACGACACCATCAACAGTCGTATTTGCCTCCCGGCAGAGTCGAGCGACTAGCTGATCTGCGTAATGCTCAATGATAGAAGCCTGGGCTCTCAGAGCCTTGTCTGAGAAGCCATTAACCAGCGTGGAGCGTATCCGTTTATGCGTGTCGCCAGCTGCCGTAAATAAGGAGTGTGCTCCATTGAGAGGTGGAGTTTGACTGTAAGGATCTTTCGGAAGAACAGGCCTCGATACATAAATATCCTTCCATGAAGTGGGGGAAATAGTCGTGATCTCATCAGGTGCGATTCGTACCACCGGCCCGTATCTTTCATGGAACTCCCCTAGAACAACCCAAAGATCACCTTTGATAACATGATAAGCCCATGGGACTCGCGACGCAGCCCATAATTTTGGACCACGGAACTTGGATAGAGGGGCAAAATAAATGAGATATAGCGCAGTCGAGAGGCAATACTGTATTTTTCAGATGTTGGATATAGATGAACATATATTTTGTGGGGTTCTGAAAGCTCACCAGTGCGTATATCCCCAGGCAGAGCCCGATCATGTGGAATAATGGATGGTTAGGTGACCCGAAGATTTCGGTCTCCATGGAAAGATTTCCCATCTTGCCAGTCATATCAGGTAGTTCTGAGAATTGACAGAGACGCAATTGAATTGTAAAGTATTGTAGTTCGAATATGTTTTAATCATTCGCTGCAACTTGAGATTGGATCCGGGATATCGGCTACCGCACGTCGATTGGAACCTGTGAACAGTTTTGTAAGCCTTACAGGTGATAAGTGTATGTAACTTAAGTACTAGTACAATTACCCGCCATCAACCTTAATCTAACCAATCAAAGGCCTTGGATAGCCCCTTCATTAAATTGTGGGGATTTAAATTGAGATCTCATAACCCCATATATACGCTTAAGCTTCTTCGGGGTATAAGATATTATTTACCGGGCTAAAAGTGGATTATAGGGCATTCTCATCGGAGTGTGCAACAAACTTTCGTACCAAACTCTTAGCTCCACTCAAGCAGGCTTGCATGAAGGGCTGGTAGCTTGCGTCACGCGGGGCTACATCCTAATTCAGATTTGGGGTTCCTTTTAGCCGCGTCTAGCAACCGCATATATTGCTCACAAACCGGATGCTGGGATTCCTTGAAGCGGTTGGTTATCTCTGATTTCAACCGTTGGACATACAAGTATGACTGTGATGCAAAAATGACCCCAGATCTTACATAGCTAGCAGCATCGATGCATAGAAAGTCAGCGCGCCCAAATTCTACATCCATCTCTGAAATATTACTTTGTTGCCAACCATTCTCTACGATTTTTAATTCTTTCGTACGATGGCTTCAGACTTGGAAGCAAGTCATTCAGTGTCTGCAGCATTTTTTTGCCCACAAAGCAGGGCGCCAGATGAGGAATACCTCGCTGGACTTCATTCATTTCTTTGTCACAACCAATACGGGCAACTACTGCTGAAAGAGATTTCAGAACTAGACAAAACATGGAAAATATTTTCTGATGCTAGGCCAGGTATTGAAGCGTTATCACAAGCTCCCAAGCTTGTCGAGATACTTCAGAACTGGGCTAGAGACGGAGAATCATGTGCTCTTGCCAGGGCAAGATCGGGGATTGTTGCTTTACCTCTCCTCGTCATCCTTGAGATCGGACAGTATCTCCGCTACCTTGAATTCCATAAGCTCTCTCACCTCGAGTTTCTTGCCCAAGTGCAAGATGCGGGAGTGCAAGGGTATTGCGGCGGTCTACCATCTGCGATAGCGATTGCTTGTGCAAAAGATGAGTGGGCAGTTGTGACAAACACCAATGTTATGATTAGAGTGCTTCTAGGAGTTGGTGCGTATGGAGAAGCTGCAGATGACACCAAAGGAACTGGTTCAACAACGCTGGCATTTCGCCTCAAATATGAAGGGCAGGGGGATGAGCTCACCCAGAAATTTCCAGGAGTATGCATTCCAAACACCCGCAAAATTAGCAAGACACTAATCTCAGTACTTAGACACACGTTTCAGCTATTACTGACCCCAGATCTGTCAGCATTGTTGGTCCTGCGGCAAAGCTAGATGACTTATATGTCTACGCCCGTGAGCTAAAAATCCAAGTCCAGAAGATGGACATCCGTGGCAAGGTTCACAATCCAGAAAACAAGAAGATTGCCACAGATCTGTGTCATTTGTGTAATGATACGCCGTGTCTGCAGCTCCCAGAAGCTTCCAGCCTGAGGGTGCCCGTACGGTCGAACATAACTGGGGAGCGGCTACATAGCGGTTCGTTGATAAAAGAAGTTGTGACCACGATTCTCGCATCAAGGTGCGATTGGTTCCAGCTTCTCAATGAGGTTGCAGGGGACTTGAATGCATCGAAGCGAACAGCTCATAAATTTCTGATATTTGGCTTGAATGATTGCGTCCCCATGTCACCTTTCCACAAATATCGACTTCAGGCCACAAAATCCGAGACTCACGGTCTCATAAGGAGAGTTCCTAAGGATAGGGACGGAAGTAAGCGACTTCAAGAGCTTCCAATGTTTCAGGATAGTGCGATCGCGGTTGTTGGAGCTTCTTGCCGTCTTCCAGGAGCGAACAATCTCGAGGAGTTGTGGAATCTGATGGCCAACGGAACTGATTGTCATCAAGAAATCTCGACTGTTAAGGATCGATTTGATCTATATGGAAGTTTCAGAGCATCACAATGTGGCAATTTCGCCAATGAGCGGAAGTTTTACGGCAACTTTATTGATGATGTCCGCAGATTTGATAATTCATTTTTTGGGATGAATGCTAGGGAAGCTGCTAATTTAGACCCTCAGCAGCGAATTCTCCTCGAGTTATCCTTCGAGGCACTAGATGCTTCAGGCTACCTCACAAAGCATCGGCGCGAATCAGGTGACAACGTCGGGTGTTTTATCGGGGCAAGCTTGGTAGAATATCTTGACAATACGAACGCACATGGCTCAACAGCATACACATCCACGGGTACGATTCGAGCATTTCTCTGTGGCAGACTGAGTTATTGCTATGGATGGTGTGGTCCTTCTGAGGTGATTGATACAGCTTGCTCGTCCTCGCTCGTCGCAATCAATCGTGCATGCAAGGCAATCCAGTCCGGAGAGTGTAATATGGCCCTAGCTGGAGGTGTTAATATAATTACCGGGATAAACAACTACCTCGACCTGGGAAAAGCCGGATTTTTAAGTACGACTGGTCAATGCAAGCCATTCGACAAATCTGCTGACGGCTATTGTCGCTCTGATGGTGCGGGACTCGTAGTTTTAAAGACACTTAAGCAAGCTATCAATGATGGCGATGATATTCTAGGCATAATCCCCGGGATCGCAACGAATCAAGGAGGCCTCTCGGCCTCCATCACAGTGCCACATTCTGCTGCGCAACAGGGTCTCTATCGAAGCGTCATTAAACAATCCGGTCTCCAGCCTGAGCAGATCACTTATGTTGAAGCTCATGGCACGGGCACTCAGGCTGGAGATCCTTTAGAAATGGAGAGCATTCGATTGATATTTGGAAATCCCTCTAGGCGTGATAAACTTCACGTTGGGTCCATCAAAGGTAATCTGGGTCACTGTGAGACGGCGGCAGGAGTTGCAAGCTTGCTAAAAGTTCTTGCCATGATAAAGCATGGTCAAATCCCACCACAAGCGAACCATCAACAGCTCAATCCGAAGATATCGAGTTTAGAGCCTGATGGTTTGGGTATCGCTAAGAACCTGCGAGCTTGGGATGTTCCATTTCGGGCTGCGCTGGTTAATAGTTATGGTGCAGCTGGATCTAACTGCGCTCTGCTGTGCTGTGAGATGCCCAGGGAAGGAAATCAAGAGAAGAAGGAAGCTCATGAACTCACCAAACAGAGTACCAAACCTTCAGTTCCAATATTTCTTAGTGCTACTTCTCCGCAGAGTCTTCTGGATCAGGCTCGGGTCCTGGGTTTATACCTGCGTCAGCAGTCCACGAATCTGGATATTGAATCTGTCTCTTTCACGCTAAACGAGAAGAGACAACGCCATAAATACTTCATGAATATGAGAGCTAAGGATATAACGGATTTGGCTGATCAGCTTTTATCTGTCAAGCCTGCGGCTATTTCAGAAGTCCCACATGGGCAAAAGCACGTGATACTTTCTTTCAGCGGACAGAACAACGATAGAGTCGCCTTAGACAAGGCATTCTATGATGCATATCCAGTATTTCGGACATACATCGAGACTTGTGACAAGGAAATCCGAGATTTAGGCTTTCACTCCATCATCCCTGCCATCTTCCAGGAAGAAGCGATTGAGGATGTCGCCATTCTGCAATGCAGCATCTTCGCGCTGCAATATGCATGTGCGATGTGTTGGATCAATGCCGGTCTGAAAACTAGCATGGTTGTTGGCCATAGTTTAGGCGAGTTAACGGCACTGGCAACGTCTGGAACACTGTCTCTCTCAGATACTGTCAAACTTGTTGCAACCAGAGGTCATCTTATCCAAACTAAATGGGGGACGGATAAAGGAGCAATGCTGGCTCTTAACTGCGATACAGATGACTTTGAAAATATCGCAGCTCAAATAAAGAGTAGCCCAGAAGGTGGAAAGCTTGAGATTGCCTGCTACAATGCACCGACCTCACTAGTTGCAGTTGGCACCTCAGCAACGATTGATGCTGTTGAAAGCCTCATAAGCACAACACCATCTTTCCAAAAAATAAAATTTAAGCGTGTGCAGACGAGCCATGGTTTTCACTCGGCGCTCGTGGAGCCCATTCTTGGTGGTTTGCAGAGTATGAACGAGTCGCTGTCTTGGAACGAGCCTAAAATAAATTTAGAACTCTGTGCTGCTAGTCCCCTTCGATCCATGCAGAATTACAGCATTTCGAAGCATGCTCGGGAGCCAGTTTACTTCTCCGATGCCATCAAAAGAATCGAGGAAAAGCTAGGGGCCTCGAATTGCATTTGGTTGGAAGCTGGGATAGACACACCTATAATCCCCATGGTAAGAAAAGCTACCAGAAAACCAGAAGCTATGAGCTTCCACCCCATGAGATCTCATGATGGCCGAAATTCTGCGGATACAATTGGCGATGTTGTGTTTAGTTTATGGAACAGTGGTGTCTTTTTGACTCATTGGAGTCATTTATCCGACCACGCAGGGAACCGCAAGCACGTATGGTTGCCACCCTATCAGTTCGAGAAGATTCCACACTGGCGTGAAAACATTGACAGGACTATCGAAATGCGGCTTTTACTCTCGGAAGTTGCATCCAGCAAGGTAGTAGAAAATATATTGCCACCTCCAGCACAGCTTGTCAGCAGAAAAGACCCAACTTCTACTGATTATAAGGCAGAGTTCTTAATAAATACTCAAAGCCACCGATACCGGAAAATCGTTGGAGGTCATGCAGTGCGTGGAAGGCCATTATGCCCAGCTTCTATGTACATGGAATGTGTTGTGATGGCAATCCAGCTATCGTGTAAAGACACCATAAATGCTAGTCTTCTTTTTGAAAATCTCGATTTCCATTCAGCTCTTAGTCTGTATCCAGAGGGCGAAGTGGTAATACAGCTGGATGAAATAATTAGTGGGAGTTCCTGGAGATTCAATATCCGGAGTTCGACATCGAAAGGGCCAAGACCAAAGCAAACATCCCACGGAAATGGAATTGTTACTCTGTCTCAAAATTCTATGCTGGGTGCATTTCAACGTCTTGTTGAGGGGTCAACGGAAAGGTTGAAACGAAAAGAAGACGCCGAAAAACTGATGTCTAAACGGGCCTACGGATTGTTCAGTTTAGTCGTGGACTATGATCACTTTTTCCGAGGTATTCGTTCCATAACGATAGATGAATGGGAAGCAATTGCTACGATCACTGTCCCAGAAAATCAGCCCAGCCGGGAAGAGAGTACATCATGGAGTATCTGTGACACTGTTACTATAGATGCGTTTATCCAGGTTGTCGGACTTCTCATGAACAGTAGTGATGCAGTTTTAAGAGAGGAAGTAATGGTGATGGTTGGTATTGAGCGAGCCGTTATCTCCCCTGCTTGTCGGATGGATGATTCAAGGGAATGGACAGTGTACGCCAAATTCTGTTTCACTCAAGATGAAAAGCCACTTGGTGATGTCTTCGTATTCTCCTTACAAGGTGATCTAGTAGCAATGCTCTGTGGGTGCAAATTTACAAAGCTACCGATATTGAAGCTTGAGAAAGCTCTTGACTTGACAAACTCGAAAATTGTCCAGGATCCACCAGAGCCTTCGAGCCACAGGATTACAATCTCCGAGTCAGATACAAGTTCAGGAGGCACTATCACACCCGCTGCCACCTTTTCCGTTCATTGTGATAACGATGAGGCGCTGAGAGAACTGGTTGCGGGGTACATTGGAGTTGATGTGAGGGAAATTGGGAGAGATACAAACTTCGCAGATTTAGGATTAGACTCATTGGCATCCGTTGAGCTTGTGGGGGAACTCTCTTCCAAGTTTGGCCTAGCTATAACCTCGGACGAACTTGTCACAAGCTGCCTAGCTGACCTCGATGCACGTCTCGGAATTCCAACCTCGGTCAGTATAGACCCAAAGACATCTGAAGTGAAAATCGATCTCCATTCTTACCCGGACCAGAAGCCTTTGAATGTACCTTTGCAGCATGAAACAAAACAGAAACTTCAAAAATTCTTACGAATTTTGATCGAAGTTTCGGGAGCTAAACTCGAGGACATTGAACAGCACCATTTTTTAAGTGATCTTGGAGTCGATTCATTGTCTTCCGTCGATCTTAAACAGGAGCTTGAGGAGTCATTTGCCATAAGACTGGATGATTCTCTTCTAGAATGCACAGTCAAGGATCTCCTTACCCAATTGCATATTGATAGCGGTTGGCAAAATATCCCAGAGTTGAATGAGGAGCCTAGTCGAGTAGACGGAGCCACGTCAAACTCTGCTCCGATGGAGAAAGAGAACATCGCCTTACCGAATCCCTTCAACGCACTGAAACAATCGGACACCCACTTCGATGCTTCAGCCAATGCGCAAGGCTTTCGTCATTATTGGTCGGATGTAGCAACTTTTCAAGATGAAATACTGCTCGCTTATATTGTAGAAGGTTTCCGCACATTGGGGGTCGATCTCACAAGTTTCCCACCCGGAAGCAGTGTTCCCCAAATACCATACCTGGCACAAAAGTATGACAAACTGGTCCCAAGGCTTTGGTCAATCCTTCAGAAGCATGATATCATTGATATCGAGTATGCAGAACATTTCACGCGAACCAGCCATTGTATCGATAATAGATCATCCTCTCAATTGATAGAAGAATTTCGATCACGATTTCCGCAGTATAACCACGAGACGAATTTGATAAATCTCACTGGCCCTAGGCTTGCAGATTGCCTTAGCGGCCACGCCGATTCGGTGTCAATAATGTTCGGAAGTCTAGCATCCTTACAAATCATGGAGAATTTCTATGGTCAATCTCCGATGATGTCAACTCTCACAGAGCAGCTTGTGATCTTTCTAACAGCTTTACTTCATGGTTGGAGTGCTCGCCGTCCTATTCGTATCCTTGAAGTTGGCGCAGGTACTGGTGGAACTACAAAGAGACTTGCTGAAGCTTTGGAGTCCGCTGGCATCACTGCCGAGTACACTTTCACTGATATAGCATCGAGTCTCGTGGCCAAAGCGAAAAATAAATTCAAGAAATATCCTTGGATTAAATTCGCCACGTTCAATCTCGAGAAAGAAGTTCCAGAAACCTTCCGGAATCAATTTGATATTGTCATCAGCGCGAACTGTGTACACGCAACAACAGATCGCATTGTATCATGTCGCAGACTTAAGGATGTCTTGACCCAAGACGGATTTATCGTTCTCTCTGAAGTTACGAGAATCATAGATTGGTATGATATCTGTTTCGGTCTGCTAGATGGATGGTGGTTAGCTGAAGGGAGAACTGCATATCCCCTCCAATCCGCTGAAGCTTGGATGTCGACATTTAATTCGGCAGGGTTTTCATCCTATAACTACTCGCAAGGTCCAACACCAGAGGCAAATAGTCAGCAATTACTTGTCGCCTGTTGTAAGCAGTGGCGAGTATCAACTCCCACTCAGATGGATGCATATGGCGGAGATGCTCCATATCAATTGGAAACTGTTGCATACAAAGAGTTAAGTGATGTTCAAATTCACGCGGATATTTTCCTTCCAAGACAGTCCTCATCATCACCTCTACCCATTGGTATGAACCTTTTACGGCCACCTCGGAAAATGCTTACTGATGGTCCACAGCCCTCATGATTCATGGTGGAGGCCATATGACACTCTCCCGAAAAGCCGTTCGTCCAATGCAAACACAATACCTCCTTTCTAATGGATATCTCCCTGTGAGCATCGACTACCGGCTCTGTCCTGAAGTAAATTTGATTGATGGGCCAATGGCTGATGTCTGCGATGCTTATCGATGGGTCCGAAACTCCCTTCCAAAAATTGCTGCTCAAAGCGGAATTGTATTAGATCCGGAGAAAGTGGTCGTAATTGGATGGTCTACGGGAGGCCAACTAGCCATGTCGATCGGATGGATGGCAAGGTCAAAAGACATTCCACCACCGACAGCGGTTTTGAGCTTCTACGCGCCGGTTGATTTCCAATCCAGAGGTATGCTTGCAGCTCAATCCTTTAACATAAATCTAATGTCATGTCGTAGAGCTCGACAAAAAGAATCGTCCCTCATGGCTTCCGGACCGGAGAATGAGCATAGAGAGCATCATTTCTGCTCTCCCAGAAACACCTGTAGGTTTTGAATCAGAGACAATTGCGGAATATTTTGCTAATTTTTTATCTTAACCGCCAGATCACCAACTATGACTCTGCTAGAGGTGATAAGACTGGGCTTGGCTGGGTTCGCCCTGGCGAGCCCCGCTCCGAGCTTGTCCTCTCACTGTTCAAAGAAGGAATTGGACTCCCACTCCTTTTAAATGGATTACCTAACCCTGGAACGCCGCAATCTGAATGGTTCAAACCACCGCCGTCCGAACTAGTATCTGCCATCAGTCCGCTTGCTCAGCTTCGTCGAGGTGCATACGATGTGCCCACTTTTATTATTCATGGTACCAACGACCAGATAGCACCCTTCCAAGATGCAGAACGTTTCGTAGCTGAATTAAAGAAGCAAGGAATCACGTATGGATTCCTACCACTGAAAGAAGTAGACCATATCCACGACTTAACTGTAAGACCTGGAAGCAAAGAATGGAAGGAAATGGTAGAGCCGGGATATAAATTTCTGTTCGAAATCGTGAGAAATCAATCATTAGACGATTATTAGAAAACTGACAGAGTATCGAGATTAGATGGAAGTAGGAATTTATTGACAAGTAAATACAAATGAGATTAAAATAAGTAGTTAGTATATAATCTAAATGCGAAGGTTAACGCCTACTAATTACGGGTGGCTACCCTTTGAGCCTCAGGTCCTCAGGCTGCCACATGACCTGGGTCATGACATTGTTATTCGAAAATACTATAGCCAGGAGTTTAAGAAAGAGACTATTCTCGTATACCTATATACCCGGCAGACGACCACCTGGTAGGCTGCGTAATATACAAGCCAGTCGACTATCGCGGCTGTACAGCGAAGCGAGCGCCCCCCACCGCGCAACAGAAGAAAGAAGATAACGAAGCACAATTTCCCCCCAACACAACGGAAAGCTTGGACCACCGACTACTAACCTGGGGGCAGGGTTACCTGTGGGAAGACTTAGTACGTAGCTACGAACGTCACCCGTTTTGGGACGTTTAGCAATTGTACTTATAGTCTTCATTTTTCAACTACACTATGGTTCTATGGTAATTATTTATATGTGTGGCCCGCGGAAAAGTATTCACCCGAAGTGAGCCGAGGTAGGGCTAAATGCCGGTCGGCAACGAGTGCTCCACTTCCAACATTACCCGTTCGAGAAAGCATCAGAAATACACTGTACACACCAGAGCAAAAGCATCCGCGAGGGGAGCGCAAGGCTCGGAGAAGATATAGTATGTATCTCTAGCCATCCGTACCGCGTGCACGAAATCGAGCTGCTAACTATCCTAGGACCACATCTAATTTCTCCACATTCTGACTCCCAAATCTCTTTCTAAACGTGTCCGATCCCTTTTCTATACGTTATTCCACGGTCCTGGGAAATCCACAGCATATTATAGAATTCGTCAGAGAGACCGATGCCCATCACACCTACTCGCATATTTCAGGACGACTAATTAAAGTACTGACGGAGATGTATATATTCAAGCCTTGAATGATAAAAATACAGTGTATTTTCTGGTAACGTATCCAAATAATCTTTATATATAGCTTAATATATATGATGATATACCAATTGAGGGTGCCTTGTATAAGTTTGATCCCTTGAAAAGACTACAAATATATCTGTGATACTTATTCATTTATAGTATATTTTTCACGAGAATCAAATCGATATACTTCGAGGTCTTTGCCAAGCTATAATCTAGCTAAAGTATAATATTAGATCTCGATTGCTCCGATCAAAACTATACTCAGTGATTGAGGCAATAGGTATATTAAAATAGAGATAATTACAGTCTAGTATATAGATTGGGTTGATTAAGAAAGTAAATCAGAGCTCGGTTATTTGGGTGATCTACCACTTCCGACGCAGCGCGGAATAATGATTTATCCGGACCTTTTTTTCCTCGGTGGATAAATAGCAAGGACTTCAAACCTCAATTTTATATAACTCTCTTTTCTACTAGAATTTAGCTTGCTAAAATAATAAAAAGGTTACCTTTTAGTTATAAGAATTGTTAACAAAGAAAAATATATTACTTAGAATCTAATATACTATATAATATCTATTGAAAGTATAAAATAATATCGATATATTAATTTAAATATAATATTAAATAGAATCTTTAATTAATATTATATAAAAAAATATTCTTTAGGAAACTCTTTTTAATATAAAAAGATATATATAAGTAAGAATATTTATATAGAAGTTTAAAGTAAATATAGAAGCTTAAAGTAAATATTATATAATAATATATTATATATATTTAAATAATCGAGTAAAGAGAATAAAATATTATCTTTTATATAATTATTATTTCTACTAAATAATAATAGTATAAAATTATTAATCCTTTATATACTATATCTATTCGAAATTATTCTCTAAATTATAGTTTACTATAATATTTACTTGAAAATATTTTTACTATTATTTCTATACTTCTTTTCTACTTTATTTATATTTTATATTTATAAGCGAATTATCTTTAATACTTATAATTAACTTTATTCCTTTTATTTAAACTATTTACTACTTTAATTATCTTTACTAAATAAATTATAAATATATAAATAATATCTTATTTAAAATAAGAATAATTATTAATTATATTATTATAAAATATCTTCAATTTATATTATTCTAATTTACTACTTTAATAAATATTAAAACTAAATATTTATATTTTATTAAACTACTTCTAATCTCTTTTAAATAATTAAATTCGAAGTTTAGTTTTACTATTACTTTAAGATATTTTATTTTTATAATTAGTAAAAACTCTTTTTTAACTTCTATTTAAAAAAGTAAATAACTTTAATCTTAACTTTTACTAAATAAAAACTTTAAAGATTTAAATAAAAATTTACTTATTATATAAATTATAAAAGAAATTAATTATGTAGAAATATTTAGAATATTTCTAAACCTCTTAATTATAAAAATTAATATAACTTTGAATATCGATTAAATAATTATAATAAAGAATATTTATAATATATTTAATAATCTATTAAATATATATAAATAGGATTAATAATAAATTAATTTTAAATTTAAAATATTAACTTCTATACTAAATATTACTTTAAATAATTAGTAGATATTAAATCTAAACTATATTAATTTTAAATAGTATTTATAAAATATAAATTTCTTTAATTTAAAACTTTTTTTAGATTATAAAAAAAATAATTATATTATAGTTAAAAAGAATATAGTTTAGAGAAATATATACTTTTTTATTAACTAAATAAAAAAATATATATTAAAAGTTTAAATACTAATTATATAAAATAACTTATATACTTACTTTTAAAAAGAAGTTTTATTTTAGTTTATTAAAAAGTTAGATCTATTAGTAAAACGCGGATTTATATATATATTAGATAATATCGATTAATAGTATTAATTATTAATTAGATAATTTAAAAATTCTATTTCGGAAATACTAAAGAAATTATATACTAAGAAATACTTTATTAAAGATATATAAAAAAGTCGAAGTATTTACTTTTTTATAATAATTATAATAAAGTATATATAAGTTATTAATATAAATTAACTTTAATAATAAAATATTATAATCTATAATAACTTTAATTTATAATTATAATTATATATTAATATACTAATTAAAAGTTAATCTTTAATAAATTTTATAAATTCTTTAGTTTTAAAAGAATATATCTTTTATAATACTTTTAATATCTAAGATTAAATATTAATAACTTATAATACTTATTAACTAATTTATTATAATCGAATATAAAGTAATATCTATTAAAAAGATAGATTCAAGCTTTTTTCTAAAAACTCTTTATTTATTTTTTATTTATATTTAATTTTACTAAAGAGATATTTTATTTAGAATTTTCTCTAAAGTAATATTAATATATATAAAAGTACTTTTATAAAGATAATATTACTAACTTCTTTATTAAAACTTTATTTATAGATTATAACTAATTATACTAACTTTAAATAAGAAAATCACGATATTTAAAAAGAAAAGAAACTTTATTATAAAAAAGGATTATTAAGAAGTAATAAATAAATTTATTAAAAATTCTATAAATTTGATAATATTAATTACTTTAAGAAAGATTATTATAATATATTAAAGAAGTTTAATTCTATATATAATAAAGAGTTAAAGAAGAATAATTATATAATTATAAATAAAATTTATATAAATGAAAATATATATCTAGAACTAATTAATATTTTATAAAAAACTATATTATTCCTCTTTAATTAAATTATAAAAGCTATTAAGAAATTATATTAGAAGTATAATATATTATTTCTTTTAAAAAATAAACTCTATTATTATATATTTTCTAATAAATATAATAAAATATTAACTTTCTATATTAAAACTTATAATAATATTACTTTTATATATACTAACTTGAGAATAGTATTAATTATATTATTTAATATATTAACTAGTATTTAACTAGACTTTTCTTTTAAGCTTATCAAAGTTATATATTTCTTAAAAACTAGTATAACTACTTTATTAATTATTAATATTCTTATAATATCTACTTTTAAAATCTTAAATATTATTCAAAGAAATATATATATAATTATATATATTTAAATATTATTAGATAAACTAGATATAAAAATTTATATAAATAATAGATATTTTTATTTATTAGTAAATAAGAATTAAATTAAAAGTTACTTTATTATAAAGATTAAAGAGGATTTTAATAGAATAGATATAAAAAGTATTAGTAGATATTATAAATTAAAGAATAAAATAATCTTCGAAATTTTCCTTTAAAATATTTTTAAGAAGGAAAAATATTTAGTTAAATTTATTATTTAAATATAGTTAAAGAAAAGTTTAAAAGGATTATAAAAGTTTAACTTTCTATTAAAAAATAAGTTTTTAATACTTTATAATATAATTCTTAATATAAGAGAATATTACCTCTTTTTTATAATCTATAATAATTTTAAAATCTTTATATAAGTTTAAGTTTATAGATTACTAATTTGTTAAAAAGTTATTATTTTTAAAATTATAATAATTTCCTCTTAAATAATCTAAAGAATATTTATATAATATATACTCTTTCTAATAAACTAGAATTACTTTTTTAAAAGTACTACTTTTGAAATTTAATTAATTATTACTTTATATAAAAACTATATTCTATTTATAAATAAAACTACTAAGAATATTATTATATTTTTAAAAGTAAAACTAAAGATAATTATTAACTTTAATAAAAAAGAATATTTACTTATTTAAATATTTAACTTAAATAATATAGAAAAAGACTTTAAAATTTATAAAAATTATAACTAAAACTATATTTTCTTAATAATAAGAATATCTAAATTTAAGAATATTTTAAAAATAGTAGTATTAAATAATATATATATTTATAATATAAACTCGGCTTTTATATTAAAGATTTTATATTTAATTAAAGAGTTCTAGTTATATTAAGAAAATTATAAATTAATAAACTTTTTAATATAAAAATATATAATAATTCCTTTTATTAATAAATAGTAAAAAGAAAAATTCGTAGTAAAAATATATTTAATAAGTATTAAAGATTGTAAAGTAATTAATATAACTTTTAATAAATTATATAAAACTAGTTAAATAGAATAAATTTATAATTTAATATTATTTAAATACTTAGTTTTTATAGTATAATATAATATTAAGGATAAATAAAAAAGAAGAATTATTATTAATATATATCTTATTAACAAAGTTATTCTATATAATATATATTTAATATCTTTATAAATAGATATTATCGAGGTATTACAAAGTACTATATTTATTATAATAATAAATATTTTAATATTTTTCTATTAATTTCTTATTACTAAGTTAAATAAAAAGAAGTTTATTATTATTAGTTATAAAAAGTAGAAAAGATCTAAAGTAACTTTTATAAAGTTTAAGAATTTATTTATATATATCTAAAAAATATTAGATATAAAATTAAAAGATTTTAAAGATTTTATATAAATATTTATTAATAATATAATAATTTTCTTTAAATTAGTTAATAAATATTTATATTATTTATATTAAGTTTTTATACTTTTCTAAAAATTAAATTTAACTTTATTAGTAAAAAAATTATTTATTATATACTTCTTTATAGTTTTATTAGAATATTAGGTTAATAGTCTAAAAATATTAATAATCTTTAAATAGATTATAATAATTAAAAGAATCTAATTTTTATTAAATTTATAATAACTAAAATACTTTCTAAATTTTATTAAATATTTTCGATAATTTATTTTATATTATATAAAGTTAGTAAAACTTTTATAATATTATAAAACTATATTACTTATAATTATTAAAAACGAAAGTATAATAAATTAGAAAAGGAAAGGATTTTATATATAAATATCTTAAATATTTACTTTAAAGAAATTAAAAGTATTCGAATTATAACGATCTAGATATATTAAGCTTACTATATAAATAATTCTTATATATATTATACTAATCTTAGTTAGTAAATCTTATAAGATTATCTAATAGTAAAGTAAACTTATAAGTATATTTAATATATATATACTTTAAGTATATAATCTATATAACTACTATATATATATAAGTTTTTAAAGCTTTTTAACCTTTTTAACTTCGTAGTTATTAATTTTAAAAATAGTATAATCTTTTTCTTTATTAGATTTCTTTAGTATATTATTATATTATTAATAACTTAATACTAATCTCTTTAACTAACTAATAACTTTTTAAATAATACTTTACTTATAATCTTTTTTATTTAGGAAATTATTAGAGTTATTAGAAAAAGGTCTATTCTACTAAATAGTAATATAAATATTATTACTCTTATTATCTCTCTTATTACTTTTATTTCTACTTACTTATTTACTCTCTTTCTACAACTTTTATTTCTACTTCTACTTTTCTTATAATTTCCTTTAAATCTTACTTCCTTTATAGACTAATTCTACTTAATAATATATCTTCTTTTTAAGATATTAAATATAAAGTGTTTAAGAAAAGTACTAAGATATTATAATAAGACTAAAACTCTATATCTAATTTAATTCTCCTTTTTAAATATTCTTATTCTAAAGATCTAAAGAATATTAATAATAATTTAGAAGTTTAGTATATTAATAATACTTTTATAGATTTTAATATTAATATAGAAAAGAGAAATAAAAAAAAGAATAAAATAATTAATCCTTTATTTTCTTAACTTTAAAATCAAAGCTCTACTTTATTCTTAATAAATAATAAGTTAGTTATACTAACTTAATTGATTTTAAAATTATAAATATAAGCTAAAATTCAATAAAAGTAGTTAAAATTATAATAAATTTAAATCGTTAAACTAATCTCTATTTATATCTTTATTAGTATTACTTTTAGTATTATAATTACTCTCTTTTTAATATAACTTTAATAGATATAATCTGTAAAAGATTAGTTAATTATTTTTATAAAGTAATTAAAGTTTATTACTAAGCTAAGAGTTTCTAATAAATAATTATTTTGAAAAATAACTAAGCTACTTATAAAAGAGATATTTAAGTAATATAATCTTAAATATAATTTATTTACTTTATATATTTATATCTAAAAGATTAATAAAGTTTATAATTTACCTTTTTATATATATCTAACTTATAACCTCTCTTTATTTAATATTAATTTAGTCTAACTTCTCTAAATTACTAATCTTATTAATAAGCTTAATAATAATTTTAATATTCTTTTATCTTTATAGAAATATATAGTTTTTAGTAGATTAGTTATATATATTTACTTTAATAAATACTAAGTTTATAAATATATTAGTAATCAAATCGAGAGTACTACTTTCAATTACCTTGAAGATTTATTTTTATAAGAACTACTTCTATTTATAAAATAATTAGTTAAAAAGCTATACTTACTTTTTTATAATAATTCTAAATCTATTTTTACTAAAAGTAAATATTATATATTATTTATAATTACTTCGAGATCTATATTTTTATTTAAAAAGTTCTACTATTAATTCTATATTTTAACTTCTATTAATAAAGTTAAGAAAAAGATAATTTAAAAAGATCTCTCTTTTAAATTTACTAAATATTACTAGAATTAAATTAAATTAACTTAGTATTAAACTACTTCTTTATAAAACTTAATCTAGTATTTAAACTTTTTAAAATAATAAGATAATATAAATAAATTATTAATATTACTTTAACTTATTTATATTCTTATAATATTTACTTTTATATATTATCTTATTAGTATCTCGATCAAGGCTAATAGAGAAATTATTATAAATTAGACTAACTACTTTCTACTAAATTATAAAACTAATTCTAATTATTTTACTTTATTAGTATTAGTTAATTTTACTATAAATAAAACACTTTTTTACTTTATATTAAAAAATACTATATTTATTTTTTAAAATAGATTAAAAGATAATTCTCTTTTTAAAAGTATTCTTAATTATTTTTATAGTAATACTCTCTATTATATTAATACTATTGATATTAACTTTTTTAACTAAGAAAAGGAATACCTCGATATTATAAATAAATAAAAGTAAGAAGATAAATATAAAGCTAAAGCTATTACTATTATTTATATAATTAATAATCAAATAAAAGATTATATCTAGTAAAAAACTCTCTATTAAATAGAATTAAAGATATAAGATATTTAGATTTGATTAAGTTGTTAAAAGGAAAGTATATAATATTCTCTTATATACTAGTAAGAAATTAATATTTATTCTAAACTAAAACTTTTATTAACTTAGAAATAAATAACTTTATTTTTATTAATATTATATTCCTTAAAATATTTAACTTTATTTAAAAGGTTATAATAAAAAGATTAAAAATACTCTTACTAGTTAAAAGCTATAATAGTAAGAAAAACTAAGAAATCTCTTATTATATTTATTTAAATCTATTTATTAATAGTCAATTTCAAACTTATATCCTCTTTTTAATTACTTACTTTATATATTCTATAATCCTTAGAAGAATATAATTATTTGAAAATCAGATCTTTCTAAATTATAAATAATATTAGTTATATTAGTTTATAAACTTACTTTCTAACTAAACTTATTCTCGACTTATAATATATATTTATATTAACTTTAATTCTTATATAATTAACTATAAATATTAGAAGGATATAAACTAGTAAGATTATAAATTAAATAAGTATTAGAAATAATAAGCTAATATTAATTATTTAGATAACTAAATAGTTACTTTAATAATTATATTAGTAATATTATATTATATAAAAATAAAAGAAATTTTACTTTATCTAATAATTTAAAAAGTTGAACTAATCTCTATTACAATTATACTTATATTCTTATAGTTGTTTAAACTATATAAAATATTTCTGAAAGATTAAGTTTATATATTTAAGATAATAAAAATAGTCTTTAAGAATAAATAATTAGTAAAACTTTTAATTATTATTAGAAAGTTTAAACCTCTTTAAAAGCTTTAAGTAAATTATTTAAAGAAGATTATTAACTTATATATAATTTCTAGAATTACTTTTTATATATTTTATTATCGAGATAACTAGTATAAACTAAATACTACTTCGATTTATAAAATCAACTAACTACTTAAAAAGTAATAAACTAATTAGGAAAATAAATAAATTACTTTTTTATTACTTAGATAATTATATTTTATCTCTTAGTTCTAATTAACTATTATAATCTCTTTATTTAAGATTAATACTAAGCTTTTAATCTTTAATAAGTATTAGGAATTCTTAGTTATATTCTTTAAATCTAAATTAAATACTCTACTATTTTATTATCTTTATAATTATAAGATTACTTTGGAAGAAAGTATAAAGAGTAAACTTCGTTATAATCTATTATATAAGATATCGATTAAAGAATTAAAGATTATTAAGAAATACTTTATTAAAAACTTAGTTAAAAGATTTATTAAATTAAACTAAACTTTGTTTATTACTCTAATTCTCTTTATTAAGAAGCTAAATAGATTATTATATTTCTATATCGATTTCCGAATATTTAATATACTTATTTACAAGAATTACTATTTACTATTACTTATTAATAAAACTTTTATTTATATCTTTTATATAAAAATCTTTATTAAACTAGATATTAAATAAATATTCTATTATATTAAAATAAACTTAGCTTTAGAAAAGTATATTATATTCTATATATATTATAAAGTTTATAAATATAAAGTTATACTCTTCAAATTAACTAATAACCTTGTAATATACTAATATTATATAAATAATATTCTCTTTAACTATTTAGATATTTTTTATATTATATACCTTAACAATATCTTAATCTACTTTAAAGATATATTTGAATATAAAACTTATATTAAACTAGTCTTATAATATCTTTAAGATATTAAATTATAAACTAATTTTAAGAAATATAAATTTAATATTATCTATATTAAATATTTAAGATTTATTATCTCGATTAATAATATAAAAGTAGATTTTAAGAAAGTTACTATAGTATAATAATAAACTTATCTTTTAATAATAAAAAGTATATAATTATTTCTTAGATTTTATAATTTCTATAAATATTTTATTTATAATTTTAATATTATAACTAAGCTACTTATTAATTTAACTAAAGCTAATACTCTATTCTACTTTGATAAAGGTTATTAATTAGTCTTCGATATATTTAAATATATATTAATAAGTATATTACTCTTTTAATATTATAACTACTTACTTCTTTATATACTAGAAATAAATATATTAGATAGTATTATAATAAGTATACTTTTATAGAAATATAATAATAATTAACTTCTTATAATATTCTTTTTAAAAATAATATAACTAACTAAGCTAAACTATAAAATATATAATAAAGAAATACTTATAATTATTAAATTATTTAGTAATTAGTAAACTAAGTTTATATCAACTTTATATCAGATTTATATCTATATAGATTATAAGATATTAGAATACTTTATAATTACTAAGTCTTTAAATATATAATAAACTTAATAAGTTAAACTTCTTATAAACTATAACTTCTTGATTATATATTATTTAAAGAAGAATAATCTTTTTATAAATATATTAATTTACAGAGTTAATAAACTATTATTATAAAATAAGTAAAAGAAGCGAAATAAACTATAGTAATTTCTATATAATAATTAGATTAACTTAAGGATCTTTAATAATCTACTAACTAATATTACTATATTTAATACTTTCGATTCCCTTTTATCCTCGACTCTTCTTATTAATTATCTTTTTAAAGTTAACTATAATTTAAAAAGCTTATAAAGTTTAAAAGTCTAAACTACTTATAGTAATCTTTATTTAACTTTTAAAGATAATCTTCTTTTATATAATAATCGTTTTATTATTCTTAATACTTAGAACCTTTATATATTATTTATTTATAAAGTATATAATTTTATATTAACTATATATCTTAATATCAAGAAGATTATTTTTTTACTTATTAAGCTATACTACTAATATAGATTAGTCGTTTTAGTATATATATATATCTATAATTATTATATTTATTATAAAAGCTTAATTCTTTATAATAAGATATTAAGATTATTTTACTCTTTACTAATCTTTGTATATATATAGGAATATATTATAATAGACTATTATAGTTTTAATAAAAATAAATATAATTTTGATAATATCCTAATTATTATTAATTATTTTAGTAAATAAGTAATTATTATTCTATATTATAAGATAATCGATATTTAAAAATAAACTTAATTATATTTATAATATATTTATCGATATTATAATTTACTTATAATAATACTCTCTAATTATAATTTATAGTTTATCTTCTTTTTCTAGAAAGAGTTTAATACTATACTTAGAATTTAAATTAAACTTTTAACTACTAATTACTTATAAATAGATAATTAGATTAAGATTTATAATCAGTATTTATAAAAGAGACTTTAACTTTTTATTAACTATTACTAAGATAATTAGTTCGAATTCCTATTAATAATAAATTATACTTAGTTAATTTTACTTTATATATCTCTAAGTAATATAAATTTATTTGAAATACTATATAGCCGAGAACTATAATATATATAAACTTAAAAGGAAAATAATTTATTATAATCTATAAATAACTTTAATATTATTAATATATATATATATACTTAGAGAAATCTAAAAGCTTTAGAATATATCTACTAAGTTATCGAGAAAGTTTAAAAGTATATAGTTTAAGTAACTAATATATTATATTACTTTATTAACTTCGATATTAATAATTATATCTAGTTAAATATAAAATATCTATTTACTTAATAACCTTCTAAGAAGCTCGATTTCTAAATAAATAAATATTTTAAAATCTTTATAAAGGTTAATTACTTTTTTAAATTTAAGTTACTTAAAATAATAAAGATATACTTTATATTCTCTATTAATAAATTAAAGAAAATTTTAAATAATCTACTTTCTAAATAAATTAATAACTCTTTATTACTTATTAATATTACTAGTAAAAAGAAATAGAAAATAAAGAAGATTCTTATTAGTTATAAATAATACTAATTTCTAGAATATTATATATAATAATTTAATTATAATACTAACTTAATATAATATAAAATATCTAACTTTAAAATAACTTTATACTTATTTAATATATTCTATTTAGAAAACCTTTCTTTATTTAATCTTTTAATACTTCTTCTAAAGTAGTTATAATTATATTAAATAAAAGAAAATAATTATAAGTATCTTAAAAGCGATTATCTTATAATTTTAATATAAAGATAATAATTCTTTAGATAATTAGATATACAATTATAAATAGATTTATAATAGTTTCAACTTACTTATTATATTTATTTGAATTTTTATATTAACTAATCTTCTTATATTTATTAATTATTCTTACTTAATATAATTAGTAGACTTAAAATACTCGAAGACAAACTTTCTTAAAAGAGAAAGTAGTATAATAATCCGGATATATTAAACTTATTATATAAATAATCTTTATATATATTATACTAATTTTAGCTAATAGATCTTATAAGATTATTTAGTAATAAAGTAGACTTATAAGTATACTTAGTATATATATACTTTAAGTATATAATTTATATAACTACTATATATATATAAGCTCTTAAAGCCTTTTAACCCTCTTAACTCTATAATTATTAATTCTAAGAATAATATAATCTTTTCTTTTATCGGATTCCTCTAGTATATTATTATACAAATTAGTTAAAATATATCTTTTATTAAAGAAATTCTTTATATATTTTAATCTAAGTTATAAACTACTTATAAAAATTAATAGTTTAAAGAAATAGAGATTTAATATAATAGCTTTTTATATAAAAAGAGATATTATATTAAAAGACTTTTTAAAGTTTTTATTTATAACTATTTAATTAATATTTTTTTTAAATAAACTTTTAAAATTAGTAAAGTAAAACTATTATTTTATAAAGTTTAAAATAGTATATTTTCTTTATATATATAAGTATTTTAAAGTAATAATATAATCTTTATATTATTAAGTTATTATCTTTATAGATTATATAGTAATAAAAGGAATTTATAAAAATAGTTTATTAAATATATTAAATTTAAGTTATATAAATATATAATTAATTATAATATCTTAATATCTTTTTTAATATAAACTTAAAATATACTATATTACTAATAAGAAAAATATTATTCTTAATATATTATCTTAACTATTAGGAAATATATTGAAAAATATTTCTAAAGATAATAAGTTAAATAATATATAATTATTAATAAAGGTTTTTACTTTTAATAAAATAAAGGAAGGTTTTATATTTAATTATTAATAAGATTCTTATTTCTAATATATTTTAAAACTTATAAATATTAAACTAGAAAACTTTTTTTATAATATATTAGTAAAGTTTAATATATTATTTTAATTTAAAGATAAGTTCTTTTAATACTATTTAATAATAAGTTTTATAAAGTTAATAGTTCTTGAAATAATATTAAAGAATATTTTTAAAAAAGTATATAATAAGAAAAACTATTTAAATCTTAATTAAATAATATATAAACTTCGAGGCTTTTATATTCTATATTTAATAAAGAAGTTATAAAAGTATATTAGATATTACTTAAGTTATAATATTAATACTATATTATATAATAAGCTAAATAGTTATATATAACTAATCTATATAATCTTTATATTATTTTATATAATTATAATCGATTTTATAATAAACTTTTTTAAACTAGTTATAATAAATCTTTAGAAATTAAAGAATATAGATATATTTAATTTACTAATAATAGTAATAAATAAGTTTTTTAAAAAGATAATTCTATTTCTAAAATATATTATTTATAATATTAAAAAGTAAATTAAAGTATTTCTTTAAATACTTTTTCTTTTTAATTAAAGTATTTCTAAAATTATTATTTCTAATTATAATTTAAAGTTTATTAATAAAGTATAGTATTTTTATAAGAAAAGTTATAAACTAAATTACTTATATTTACTACTTAATACTTATAAATAAATAAATAGTTCGAAGTTAAAAACTAAATAATAAAGATTATAATATAATATTTCTTATTTTATAATTTAAATAAGAATTAACTTATAGTATTATTATTATTATAATTTATATTAAATAATATATATTATAAATCTATTAATATATCTTTAAATAAACTTCTTTTAAAATTTAAACTAAATTCTATATTTACTATAATCTTTATATTAGAATTACTATTAGAAATACTTAATATATTATAAAATTTATATTAGAAGGATATTAAAATAATATTGAATTTCGCTTCGAATATTATAAAGGAAAATTATAATTATTATTATTATTTTCTAATAATAGATATTAGTAATTATATTTATTTTAAACTTTATTAAAACTATAATTTATTAGAGAAGTTAAATAAGAAATTATCGAAATAATAAATAAGATTATTTAAAATTCTATAATATATTAGAAGATTAGTATATAAAATAAACTTATTATTTTATTAGAAAATCTATTAAGTTATTTTAATAATTTATTTATATTTAATTTCAACTAAAGTAGATTTATTTAATTATCTATATTCTAATTATATAAAACTAGTTAATAATATTAAAGATAATAATAAGTAGAAGTTTTATAAACTTAAGTATATTTTAGATAAAAAGATTATAAGATATAAAAAGAAAGATTATATTAAATATTTAATAAAGTTTCTAAAATAAGATAATATATAGATATAATAGTATTTAGTAAAATTACTTAATAATATTTAGAAAATAGTTACTAATTATAAAGTAAAATTTTCAAAAGCTCTAAATCCTAAATATAAAAAAGATTATTTAAAAAAAGCTTTTCTAAATATTCGAGAAATATAAAATAACTATTATTATTTACTTAATTTTAGTTTTAAGGAAAATATTTATTATATTAAGTAATATTTTACTTTACTTTACTTTTTAATTTAAGATTATATATTTTATTATTTTCTTCTATTTATTATTATATTATAAATATTATATAGTAATTTATTATTATTATAATAAATATTCTTAATCTTTATTAATTATATAATCTTTTTTATAAATTACTTTATAAGTAATCTATATTCTTTTAATAATACTAAAAGTATATTAAAAGATATTAATTACTTTTAATACTACTTTATTAAAAGATTATTAAAAACTAAACTCGCTTTTTAAAAAATACTAGATTATTCTAATAATCTTAGTCTTTCTACTTTATAATACTATATAATATATTAGAAATACTAGCTAAATATCGATTATAATATAATTTAAAACTTTATTTCTTTTATTACTAGTTTATTAATATTAAATATTTAATTTATATTCTTAACTAATTATATATATACTATTAAGTAAATTATTATTAAATAAACTTATCCTCTTTGAAAATAATATAATATTATATTACTAACTCTTTAAATTATATATATTACTTTTAATTAATATTAACAAAGTTATATATAAACGATTTTTATTTTACAAGTTACTAGATATATATATAATAAGTAATGTAATAAACCGATTTATAATTATATTATATAATCTAAATATACTTTTAAAAATATTAGAATATAAAGTTATTATTAAGAAACTTATTATTAAGAAAATCTTATTTAATAATAAAATTAGAGACTTTAAACGAGTTTATAATACTTTATTAAATAACTTATTAAGTTATATTAAAGATTTATAAGAAAAGTTAATAATAAAAGAAAAGTAAAAAAGTTTAATAAAAATAAATAAATAAATAAAAGCTTTATTATTTAAAAGGAAGTAATCTAAAGATCTATTAATAATAATAAATAATTAATTTAAATCTACTTATAATAAATACTTTGTAATATAAAATAATAAGGAAATTAAAATAGATAGTATATTAATAAATTTAGGAAATTAGAAATCTATAATATCAATTAATAAAAATCAATTATTCTTAGTAAAACTAAACTAAGAGATTATTATTATAAGTATTAAAGTAATTAAACTAGTTAATAAAATAAAAGAGAACTTTATTATAATATAAAGTATTTTATAATATAAAGATATATTTTATAATTTAGTATATATCTTCAACTAGTTAAATACTTTTAATTTAAAAAACTATATTAAGAAGTTGAAGAAAGTTAAAATAATTTTCCTAAGTAAATCTAATAATAATTATAATTATTTTATAGAAAACTTAATATTCTATAATAAGATTATATTCGAATTATTTAATATTTGAAGATTCTTTTACTTTATTTATATTACTATTAACAAGGATTATAAGATATTAAGAATAATATAAAAGGTAGTTAATAAAATATTAATATTTTAAAATAATACTTTTAAATTTTTAATTGATAAGAAAAATAATAGTTTAAAATTAATTATAATATCTAATAAAGAATTTGAATAATTAGTAATATAGAATAATAAAGATATTAATAAGAAAGTTATAATATAAATAATTAATAATTTTAATTCTATTAAAATATTTAATAAAATAGTTAAAGAATAAGAAGATAATTATATTATAAACTAGATATAGAAGATATATTATAATGAAAATAATATTCTATATCTAGTTCTAATTAATATACTAATTACTTTTCAGTTTATTTTACTTATTATTTATAAAACCTTAGAATAAATAATTAAAGTATAAACTTATAATAAAGTTAAAGTAATAGTTAAAATATTTAATAATACTAAGTAGAAAAAGTATAAAGATTATAAAATATTATTTAATAATATCGATTAAAAGTTATTTATACTATAAAATATAATATTTCTATTACTCGATATATTATTCTTAGATAATATTAAAGTAATATTCTTTATAACTACTATATTATACTTTCTAGAAAAATTAAAAATAATAGAAATATATAAACTTTAGTTAATCTTCGAAATAATAATAAAGGAAAGAAGTTTAATATCTTTATAATTAATTAATTATATCGAACTAAATTAAGTATAATCTATATTAATATTTTCTTAAATTTCTTATATTATTACTTTATTATTCTAAGTAGTAAACTACTAAATATTTTATTTATTATCTTTTATAATTATATCTCTATTATATAAATTATTTATACTTTATCTTATTAACTATAATATATTAGCGAGAATATAAAGTAGTTTAATATTATTTTAAATACTTTTTAATATTACTTAGTAAATAGTATACTTAGTTAACTTAAATAATTTTTATAATATATAATAATTCTTTTATTAGTAGTAATTATTATAATAATTTATATTTTAATATCAGTTCTTATAATATTAAAATATAATATTTTTATAATAACTTAGTTTCTATAATATTTAACTAAGTTAATATTAAAATCTCTTATAATAGTTTTTAGATTTCTTTATAGATAATCAATATTAATAATTTATTATTATAATTTGTTTTATTTATAATAAGCTTTAAGATTATAAAGATATAATAAATTTTCTTTAAAGAAGGTATTTAATATAGAAAGATATATATAAGTAAGAATATTTATATAGAAGTCTAAAGTAAATATAAGAGTTTAAAGTAGTTATTATATAATAATATATTATATATATTTAAATAATCGAGTAAAGAGAATAAAATATTATCTTCTATATAATTATTATTTCTACTACTTCTCTAATAGATTTTAAATCTAAAAAGTCTATTATTAAAAAATATTAAATTAACTTTAATATTTAATATTTAATATAATTATACTTTTTATTTACTTCTTTTTAAAAATAATATTTATTTAATTTAAAATAAACTTTCTATAAATATTATATTAATTAATATTAATAGTTAATATATTAATAATAATTTTATTAAAGTTTAATATAATAAAGTTAATAATATAATTTCATTTTTATTAAATTATATATAATATATTTCTTATAATACTTTTTATAATCTCGATATTTTTTATTTATTTTAAAATTAATTTTAAATAGAATTACTATTTTATATTTTTTTCTTTTATAATATATCTTTTAGTAAATAATCTCTTTTAAATATATTATTTCTATTTAAGTATTATAATAAATTTATTAATATATTTCTTAATATATTTTCCCCTTTATTTTATATTTTATATAATAAGATATTTTAATTAAATTATATTAAATTTAAATAAAATCTTTAAAATACTTTAGTATTATTTATTAATATTATATTTATAATTATAAAGTTAATTTTTATTATTATATTATAAAAAGAATTACTTGATTTTATAATTATATTAGTATTAATTAACTAATATAATAAAATCGATAATATTAATATTACTTTATATTAAAATCAATAATATTATAATTAATTATTATAATTATACTAATAATATTACTAATACTTTTAATAACTAAATAGTTAAAAATATTAATTAAAAAGTATTAATTAAAAGTATTATATATAATTATTAATTAATATAATTAATATAATTCCTTTTTAATTAAAAATCTTAATAAACTTTTATAAAAAAGTTGAAAATTCTTAGTTAAAAAAAAAGTAATTAATTTTTACTTTATTATTTTTAAACTTATTATTATTTTATCTAACTATTAGTAACTTTGATAATTATAAGTTTAATTTAATATAAATTCTTTTATAAATTTTTCTATTTATTAATTATTATAAATAATTACTTTTTTTAAATTATCTTTTATAAAATTACTTTTATTTTAATCTCTTTTTTTAATTATAATATTTTATTTTAAGAAGATTAATAGTATTAAATTATATAATTATTAATAATAATTAATATAATTTATAAAACTAAGAAGTTAAATCTAAATCTATTATATTTAATATTTAGTTAATTTTAAAATCTATAATAGATTAATTAATATATTAGTTAAATTAAAATTAAATTTTAAATTTAATATTAATTAATTTATTATAATATTATTAATAGTAATCTTCTTTAAATTTATAAAAAATAAAGTTTATATTTAATAAATAATTAAATATAATTAATTAGTTTAATCTTATTAATATTTATCTAATATATTAATAATCTAATTAATTATTAATAATATAATAATAATTAAAATAAATAATAATAATTAATTAATAATTAAGTTAATTAATATTAATTCTCTTACTATTAATCTTTAATTATTATTTTCTCCTTTATTAATCTATTTAATTATTATAAATATTAGAAAAGAATATTTATTTTTAAATTAAGATTATTACTTTTAAAAGTTTAAATTTAATTAATATTATAAAGCTTTCTTAATAGTTTTTAAATAGATTAAATTTATAATTAATAAAAACTTTTTAATTAATTAAAATCTTTATAATATTAAATATAATAAAATTAATTTTCAAAGTTATATTTACTTATTTAAAGAATATTTTATATTAAATAAATTATTAATTATTCTTAATATTTAAATAGAATAGAATAAAATACTTAATTAAATTTAATATAATTAAAGATTATTTTTAAATTAGTATTAGAAATAAGTTCGAGTTTTTAATAAAATATAAATTTATAATTTAAATAAAACTTTTAATATATTTATTATAATTATCTTTTTAAAAATAGTTAAAGTTAAATTCGAATTAATCTAAATAAATAAAGAGTTTAAATATATTAATTTAAAATAAAAATAAAGAAAACTAATTATAATTTTTAATAAAATAATTAATCTTCTTAAAGTTTAATTAATAAATAAAATATATAAACTAAAAGAAAAAGATATATATAATAATTATTATTAATAATAAAATAGAATTAATAATTATTATAATTTTTTCTAATTAAATTAATTTAATTAACTAAAATAAATTTTATTTTTATTATTTTAAAAAGTAGTTTTTAAATTTAAATAATAAATATTTTTAGAAATTAAAGAATTATAATATACTTAAAAATATATTATAAATAAATAGTTAAATAAAATAACTAAATTAAATTATAAAGTAATAGTTATAATATTATATTAATTATAAATAGGATAATTAAATAGAATTATTACTATTTATATAATTTACTTATAATATTATAGAAATAGTTATTATAAATATAATATTAATATATATTAATTTTAACTTTGAATTTAAAATATATAATATATAATTACTAGATATAATAAAATTAAATATAAAGATAATAAAAGTAAAAAACTTAAGAATCTATATAAGTAATTATTACTTAATATTAAATTTATTATATAATATATAATATACTACTATAATATAAAGTATAATATAAAACTAATATTTAAGAAAAGAAATAAAGTTTATTTTCTTAAACAAAATATTAATATAAAAAAACTAAATAATAAACTAGATTATAAGAAATTAAAACTTTTTAAAATTATTAAAATAGTTAAACTAATTAATTATTACTTTAAATTATTAAGAATAATAAATATATACTTAGTATTTTATATTTTATTTCTCGAACTAGTATTATTAAAAGTATTAAAAATATTTTATACTGAAATTAAACTAGTAAATTTAAATATTAAATATAAAGTAAAAGAAATATTAGATTAGAAGTATATTAGAAAACAATTCTATTATTTAATTAAATAAGAAAGATATTTATATTTAGAAAATATATAAGAATTAGTTAAAAATTTAAACTACTTATAATATTTAGAGAAATTCTATTAAAAGTATTTATACTTTTTAGTTAAATAGTTAGTTTAGAATTATTTATTAAAAGTAACTTAAAGAAAAAAAAATTAATAATTATAAAAAAATTAAATATTTAAAAAACTTATTTAATTTATTTAGTTTATTTCTTTTCTAATCTCTTCTTCTTTTCGAACTCTTCTAATATATTAATTATATATAAATTATATTATAATATTTTCCTAACTTTTTTTTTTAGAATCTTTTATTATTTTCTTAAATATATATAATAAATAAAAGCTTTTTACTTCTATTAAATAATTATCTTCTTTTTAACTTTTAAATAAACTTCTTTTTACTAAATATTCTTTTATTATAATATAAAGTTTTTAAAAATATTATAAGAATTTTTTCTAATACTTTTTATATACTCTTTATATTAGTTAATTTTAAGAAATATATAATACTTTAAATTCTTTTCGAAATAATAAGAATATTATATAAATATTATTCTTCTTTTTTCTTTAATATAAAAATATATAGTTTAATAACTTTTTATAAACTTAGATATTACTTTAAATATAATAAAGAAAGAATAAAATATTTATCGAAAACTTAAATAAATACTTTATATTATTATAATAAATATCGAGATAATATTAGATTAGAAAGAGGATAATATTATAACTTTTAATTATATAGAAGTTTAAAAACTTTAAATTTAAAGAATAGTTATATACTTTTAAATAGAATTTTAAATAGAAATTATATAATTTCTTACTTACTTCTATTTATTTTATTTAAATAAAAAGTAATAAAACTAATAAGATAATAAAAAATAAAAGTTTATATAATTAAATAGTTTTCTTTAATATATAAAACTTTATATTTAATTTCAATTACTACTTATTTATTTATTATTATAACTATTAATTCTTTATATAACTATTATTAATAATAAATCTTATAAGATTATTATATAACTTTACTATTATATAATAATCAAGATTTTAATTATTTTTATATAATTTAGAAGATAAGTATTTATAATACTTTTTATATAAAGTTAAAGTATTAATAATAAATAGTTAAATATAATATAAAAGCTTTTAATATAATTAAGTTATTTATAAAAGAAGAAAAAAAAGAAAAGATTTAAAATTTAGAATATTTTATAATAAGTTTAAAAAATAATATCTTTAAAATAAAATAATAATAATCTTTTATATATTTAGTAATTTTACTTTTTTCTAAAACAAGTTATTAATATATTATTTAAGTATATTTCCAATTTATATATATTATTATTATATTATAGAATTTTTATAATTTATACTTATATATTAATAATAAGTTAATAAAATATATCTAAGTTTAAATAAAAGTTTTTATTATAATTATAATCTAGCTTCTTTAATAAAAGATAAAAAATAATATATAATTAATATATTTTATAAATATATAAGTATTATATAAATTATTCTAATAAAAATATTTAATAGCTTTTATATCTAATATTAATACTTTTAAATTTAATATACTTTATTTTATAAATATAAAAATTAATAATAATATATTAGAATATAATTATTTTAAAAGTAAAGTAGTATAAGAAGTTATTATATAATAAAACTATTAGATATCCTTTAATATATTTATATTAATAAGAAAAAATATATAATATAATAATAATATATAATCTTATAATCACTATTATAATAAATATAAGAAAGTTATAAATTTAAAGTCTATTTAACTTTCTAAATATAAAAGATAATTTAGAATACTAGATATATTTTATAAATAAAAGATTTATTATTTTCTAATACTATTTAGATAATTATATAATTATAGAAGTTATTTCTATTTATTTCTAAATAGTTTTATTTAATATTATATTAATTAAATTATATAAATTTTAACTTATAAAAGTTTATTAAAATATTATTTATAGAAAGTTTTAATTTTTTAAAAATTTAAATAATTTAATTAAATTATATTATTTAATATTTATATACTTTTAATT
>JANHAA010000204.1:0-58092 GCA_026225975.1 Clarireedia hainanense | reverse complement strand
AAATATAAATAAACTTTCTTATAAATATTATAAATATATTATAAAGTTATATATAGCTTTATATATAGTTTATATTTAACTTAGTATTTATAAAATTAAATTATATATTTAAATCTTTAATACTTAATATATTATATCGATTTAGTTATATTTAATAGCTTTTTAATTCTAATTAAAATTTTAATAATATAAACTCGATTTCTAATATATTTTTCAACTTTTTTAATAGTTTTAAAAAAGATTACTACTAAATTAACTCTTTTAACTATCTAATTAACTTCTAATAAAAGTTAATAAAAAGTTTTAATTAATTTTTTTTTTATTTATTTTAATATCCTATATAAGTCTAAGACTATAATAAAATAACTAGTAGTTAAACTATTAGTAGCTAAGTATATATAAAAGCTATATATATATAATATTATATATAGTAAAAGGATATTAAAAGTTAAACTCTAGTAAAAGAAATAATAGTAAAAAAGGTAAATTCTAACTTTTAATATTAAGAAAAGTATTAAATTAAAAAAGTTTTAATATATAATATTAAATTGATATTAAAGTAATATTAAATTTAATACTAATAATTTAATAAATTCTAATTTAAATTCTAGATTAATAAATTAATCAAGTTCGAAGTTAACTAACTAAGTTAAATAGTATTTCTAAGTATAAATACTAATATCTTTAATAAATTCTAAGCTAGTATCGATTCTAAGTTTAGTATCTAAAAGTAGTAGAAAGTTAAGATAATATATATTAAACTTATCTTTTAGTTTTAAATAAGTTTTAGTAAGTAGTTAGTAATTAATAAAAAAGTATTTAATTATCTCTTTTTTTTTATATTTATATTTATTATTATTAGTAAAGCTTAATTAGTATATATAGATTTTAATATAACTATACTCTAGCTTTAGCTAGTAAAAAGTACTAATTATAACTCGCTTAGTTTTAAAAGAGATCGAGATTCTATTTCGAAAAGCTAATTTATAAATTAAAATATAATTAGTTTTAGAATCTTTATTCTATTTTAATTTTATAGTTTATATTAATATTAATTTCTATTTCTAAATCTTAATACTTTTAATACTAATACTAAGATAAATAAAGCTAATTGATTAAAAATCTAGTTTTAAATTAATTATTTCTTTTATTAGTTTATCTACTATTTTATTTTTTTTTTTTATTTTTTTTAATATCCTATATAAATCTAAAACTTCTACTATTTTATTATTTTCTATATTATAATACTTTAGAATCTAGACTAGTTTAATACTAATACTTTTATTAATTATTTAATTACTAATATTATAAACTTTTATTAGTTGTTTTTATTCTAGATTATTATTAAACAAGTTTAGTTTATATAGTCTAGTTTAGTTATTATTATAGATTATATATTCTTATTCTTTTTAAATTAGCTAGTTAACTAATTTGATTATTTAAATAACTCTTTCTAGCTTACTATTATATACTAGTTAATTTAGACTAATATTCTATTTATATATTTAGATTAACTTTTAGTTTAAGTCTAAAAAAATTAGTTTAACTTTTATTTTAATTCCGGTTTATAATTAAAATTTATCTATATAAAAAAAGAGTTAATTTAATACTAATATAGATACTAACTCTTAATAATCTTTAATCTTATTCTCTTTTAAAAATTAATTAATTCGAATTGAAAAGAGGTTTAAAGGTATTTAAAAAAGGAATTTAAATAGATAAATCTTTTCAAGTTTATTTAAATCGATTAGTAAATATATTAATTATTTAATCTAGTCTATTTATACTAGCTTTAATACTAACTTTAATTCTAGCTTCGATCTTAACTTCTATCTAGTTTTTAGAAAGTATAAGAAGTTAAAAGTAAGTTTTTAATAACTTTATAACTTTTAGTAACTTTATAACTTCTAATAATCTTATAACTTCTAGTAACTTAGTAGCTTTTAGTAACTTAATAACTTTTAATAATCTAATAACTCTTAGTAACTTAGTAACTTTTAGTAACTTTTTTAAAATAATTTATAAATTAAATAGTCTTTTAAAAGTTTAAAAGACTAAAGAGTATATTAATAAATAATACTAGTAAAATATATATTGAAAAGTATTAATATAGCTTTAATATCTATAACTAGAATAAAACTAGTTTTAAAAATATTTAGTATTTTCTAGAAAGTTAAATTTTAAAATAATTAAAGTTAAATTTTAAAACTAGTTTATTCTTTATATTAAATTGAAAAGTTATAATCTAAAATATTAGTAATATAAACAATATATAATTAATATATTATAAAAGAAGATAAACTAGTTTAAATATTAACTAATTGATTAACTTGAAGAAATATTAATTTAGCTTAATTAATCTAGATAATAATATAACTTTTAAATTTAAAAGTATTATCAAACTAAATCTTAAACTATCTTACTAACTTAGAGAAATATATTACTTATTAATTCAGTAATTTAATTAAATAAACTATTAAGTCTTTTACAAAGAAGTATATTAGCTTAGTTTTTTTAAAGTTAAAATCGATATTATTTACTATTCTAAAAGAATATAGTTTATTAACTTCTTTTTTTAATATTTAATAATTCTTTTTAAAACTAGTAAAACTAACTACTAATATAATATTATCTATATAAAACTAGATTAAATAGCTAATTATTAGAAAAAGATCTTAAATATAAATCAAGAATAAAATTAGACTAATCGAGCTATTTTAAAGAATTCTAGTATTAATAGGATAAAAAGGCTTAATTTGATTATTAAAAGTTAATCTTAGTTATTTAGCTTTTAAAAAGAAGTTAATTTAAACTATTAAGTTAATTAGAAAATTAAACTCTTTTAAAATAATTAATAATCGATTCTTAAATATATAATTAAAAGTCCTTTTAATATTAAGAAATAAGACTAATATTTTAAGATTAGTTATATAATTTTCTTTAATTTTAATTACTAGTAAAAGTTTAATATCGATTATAAACTTTTTAAATCTATTTCTAATTTAAGAGTTATAAAGAAAGTTAATAATTTTAACTAAATAGTTTAGTCTTTTAACTAATATTCTTTTACTAACTTTTCTTAAATAATTAAATAGTAAGATTATTTTATAAACTTTCAAAATTAAGTAATCTAGCTTTTTAATTTTTTTAAGTATTATATTAATTACTTAGTATTAATAAGTAGAATAGTAACTAGTATTAATCAATAGATTATAAACTTTATAAAATAAACTAGATATAGTTAAATAAGTTTTATTAATAATTTTCTAGTTAATTCTATTTAGTTTAAGGGTTTTTCTTTTAATTTTTATTAAACAAGTTTTTTTAAATTTACTAATTATCAATTCTGATTAGAGATTAACTTTATAAATATTCTAGAAAGGATTAATCGATATTAAAAGTTAGAAGAATAAAGTAGTTTTTAATATCTTTACTTTTCTTTCGAAAGTTGATTAATTAAAAATCGAAAGTAAATTCTAACTTTAATATTTTTTAGTATAATTAAATACTTTAAATATTGATTTCAAGTTTTTAATTTTTAAAAAAGTATTCTAATAACTTCTTTTAGTATATTTAATAGCCGAGAAGTATTGATTTCGAGTTAGTTAATAAGTTTTTTAATTTTATTTTTAATTTAGTCTTTAAACTTTTAGTATTGATTTTCGAAAAGATTTAAATTTAAAAGTTTATTAAAATTTAGTTCTTAGTTTAAACTTGATTTTCAAAATTGTAATATTTAATATTAGTTTAATTATTTATACTAGTTTTATATTAATAACTTCTAAAAACTTAGTATTTAATACTTTAAAATTTAAACTAGTTCTAGTAAACTTTAAAAGTTTTTAACTTAGAACTAAACTCTTTTTAGCTAAATCAATAAGACTAGTTTTAAAAAGATTCTAATTAGCTTTCTTAATATCGAAGATTTAAAGAGGATTAAAATAATCTTGATTTATTTTTAAATTCTTAATTATAAAAAAAATTAATAAATAATTTAATCTTAAGTTATTTAGTATTTATTAATTATTAATATACTTTACTATTTTTTAAATAGTAAGTATTAGATTTAAAACTAATAAATTAGTTTCTTTAAAGAAAGTTTTAACTTTAAAGTTATTAAATAAATTAAGATTATTCTCTTCGATTTAATTAGCTAATTAAATCTCTTTTTAGATATTAGTTAATTCTAAATTCTACTAAGAATAGTATATATTAAAATCTTTTAAAATAAGTGAATTAGTCGAAATAACTTTAGAAAATAAATTTCTTTTAATTATTTTATTTGATTTACTCTTAATTTAACTAGTTTTATTATAAATATTAATTATTTTAAATATATTGATTTCTTTATTTAGTTGTATTATTAATAGATTCGAATCTATATTATTAGATACTAGTATTATATTAATAGTAAGAACTTTTAAAGTATAAATAAAAGTTTATAGTTTAAAGTCCTAATATAGTACTAATAGTTAGTTAAAGTTAATATAAGCTATAAATTAACTATTTAGCTAGTTTAAGTTCTTAGCTATAATCTATAGTTCTTAGATAATTAATAAATCAATTTTTAACTTAATAATTAACTTAAAAGCTAATTTAATCTCTAATAAACTTTTATTAAGATTTATTTATAATACTTAGATATTTTAACTATTTATAAGCTAATAATAACTTTTTTTATTATTTTATATACTTTATATAATTTACTATTATTAATATAAGATTAAAAGTAATTAGTATACTTTAGAGCTAAATATAAATAAACTTTCTTATAGATATTATAGATATTATAAGTATATTATAAGGTTATATATAGTTCTATATATAGTTTATATTTAGCTTAATATTTACAAAATTGAATTATATATTTAAAATCTTAATACTTAGTATATTATATTAATTTAGTTATACTTAGTAGCTTTTCAATTCTAATTAAGATCTTAATAATATAAACTCGATTTCTAATATACTTTTTAACTTTCTTAATAGTCTTAAAAAAGATTATTACTAAGCTAATTCTTTTAACTATTTAGTTAACTTCTAATAAGAGTTAATAAAGAGTTTTAATTAGTTTAAGATTTAAAAAGCTATTAAAAATCTTTATTTTATCTAATATTAGTTCTATACTTTTAAAAGTATTAAAGTTAATTATAAAGATTTTATATAATACTATTTTAAACTAAAGTTTATTCTTTTAGATACTTTTAAAATTAAAGAGATTTTTCTAAATATTAAGTTTTTTAATTAAGAAATCGGTTATATAAAAGAAAGTAATTATTAATATTAAATTCTTCTTATTAGTAATATTAGTAATAATCAAGATTATAAAGCTTTTAATACTTTTAGCTTTAAAAGCTTTATTTTTTTTTTTATTTATTTTAATATCCTATATAAGTCTGAGACTATAGTAGGATAACTAGCAGTTAAGTCGCTAATAACTAAGTATATATAAAGGCTATATATATATAATATTATATATAGTAAAAGGATATTAAAAGTCAAGCTCTAGTAAAAGAAATAATAGTAAAAAAAGCAAATTCTAACTTCTAATATTAAGAAAAGTATTAAGCTAAAAAGGCTTTAATATATAGTATTAAACTGATATTAAAGTGATATTAAACTTAATACTGATAATTTGATAAATTCTAATTTAAATTCTAGATTAATAAATTAATCGAGTTCAAAGTTAATTAACCAAGTTAAATAGTATTTCCAAGTATAAATACTAATATTCTTGATAAATTCTAAGCTAGTATTAATTCTAAGTTTAATATCTAAAAGTAGTAGAAGACTAAGATAATATATATAAAGCTTGTTCTTTAGTTTTAAATAAACTTTAATAAATAGTTAATAATTAATAAGAAGGTATTTAATTATCTTCTTTTTATTATACTTATATTTATTATTACTAGTAAGGTTTAATCAGTATATATAAACTTTAATATAGTTATACTTTAGCTTTAGCTAATAAAAGGTATTAGTTATAATTCACTTAGTTTTAAAAGAGATTACAATTCTATTTTAAAAAGTTAATTTATAGATTAAAGTATAATTAATTTCTAAATCTTTATTTTATTTTGACTTTGTAATTTATATTAGTACTAATTCCTATTTTTAAATCTTAGTACTTTTAATACTAATACTAATATAAATAAAGTTTATTAATTAAGAGTCTAGTTTTAAACTAATTATTTCTTTTACTAATTTATTTACTATTTTATTACTTTCTATATTATAATATTCTAGGACTTAGACTAACTTGATACTAATACTTTTATTAACTATTTAGCTATTAATATTATATACTTTTATTAGTTATTTCTACTTTAGATTATTATTAAGTAAGTTTAGCTTATATAATCTAACTTAGTTATTATTATAGATAGTATATTCTTATCCTTTTTAAGTTAGTTAATTAGCTAATTCGATTATCTAAATAACCTCTTTTAACTTATTATTATATACTAGTTAATTTAAACTAATATTCTATTTATATATTTAGATTAGCTTTTCGTTTAAATCTAAAAGAGTTAGATTAACTTCTATTCTAATTTCAATTTATAATTAGAACTTGTCTATATAAAAGAAGAGTTAATTTAATATTAGTATAAATACTAATTTCTAGTAATTTTTAGTTTTATTCTCTTTTGAGAATTAATTAATTCAGATTAAAAAGAGGTTTAAAAGTATTTAAAGGGGGAATTTAAAAGAATAGATCTTTTTAAGTCTATTAAAGTTAATTAACAAGTATATTAATTATCTAATCTAGTCTATTTATACTAGCTTTGATACTAACTTTAATCTTAACTTTAATTTTAACTTCTATTTAGTTTTTAGAAAGTATAAGAAGCTAGAACTGAAAATAAACTTCTAGTAACTTTACAACTCTTAATAACTTTATAGTTTTTAGTAACCTAGTAGCTCTTAATAACTTAGTAACTTCTAGTAACCTTCTTAAAGTAATTTATAAATTGAATAGTTTTTTGAGAGTTTAAGAAATTAGAAAGTATATTAGTAAGTAATATTAGTAAAATAAATATTAAGAAGTATTAATATAGTTTTAGTATCTATAACCGAAATAAAACTAGTTTTAAAAATACTTAGTATTTTCTAAAAAGCTAAATTTTAAAATAATCGAAGTTAGACTTTAAAGTTAATTTATTCTTTATACTAAATCAAGAAGTTATAATCGGAGATACTAGTAATATAAATAATATATAACTAGTATATTATATAAGAGGATAAATTAATTTAAGTATTAGTTAATTAATTAACTCGAAGAAATAATAATTTAGTTTAACTAACTTAGATAATAATATAACTTTTAAATTTAAAAGTATTATCAAATTAAATTCTAAGTTATCTTATTAGTTTAAAGAAGTATATTACTTACTAATTCGGTAATTTAACTAAATAAGCTATTAAGTTATTTACAAAGAAGTATATTAGTTTAATTTTCTTGAAGTTAAAATTGATATTATTTACTATTCTAAAGGAATATAACTTATTAGCTTCTCTTTTTAATATTTAATAGTTCTTTTTAAAACTAGTAAAGCTAGCTACTAATATAATATTATTTATATAAGACTAGATTAAATAGCTAATTATCGGAAAGAGATCTCAAATATAAATTAAAAATAAAATTAAACTAATTAAGTTACTTTAGAGAATTCTAATATTAATAGAATAAAAAAGCTTAATTTAATTATTAAAAGCTAGTCTTAGTTATCTAACTTCTAAAAAGAAATTAATCTAAACTATTAAACTAATTAGAAGTTTAAACTTTTTTAAAATAACTAATAATCGATTCTTTAATATATAATTAAAAGCTCTTTTAATATTAAGAAATAAGACTAATATTTTAAGATTAATTATATAATTTTCTTCGATTTTAATTACTAATAAAAGTTTAATATTGATTATAGACTTTTTAAATCTACTTCTAATTTAAAAGCTATAAAGAAGACTAATAGTTTTAATTAAATAGTTTAATTTTTTAACTAATATCTTTTTATTAACTTTTCTAAAGTAGTTTAGTAGCAAGATTACTTTATAAACTTTTAAAATTAAATAATTTAGCTTTTTAGTTTTTTTAAATATTATATTAGTTACTTAGTACTAATAAATAAAGTAGTAGTTAATATTAATTAATAAGTTATAAACCTTATAAAATAAGTTAGAAATAACTAGATAAGCTTTATTAATAATTTCTTAATTAATTCTATTTAGTCTAAGAGTTTTTCCTTTAATTTTTATTAAATAGGCTTTTTCAAACTTATTAATTACTAGTTTTAACTAGGAGTTGACTTTATAAATATTTTAAAAAAGACTAGTTAATATTAAAAGCTAAAGAAATAAAATAGATTTTAATATTCTTACTTTTCTTTCGAAAGTTGATTAGTTAGAAATCAAGAGTAAATTCTAACTTTAATAGCTTTTAATATAATTAAATATTTTAAAAATTGACTTCGAGTTTTTAGTCTCTAAAAAAGTATTTTAATAACTTCTTTTAGTATATTTAATAATCGAAAAATATTAATTCTAAACTAGTTAATAAACTTTTTAACTTTGATTTAGTTTTTAAACTTTTAATATTGATTTTTGTAGAGATTTAAACTTAAAGGTCTACTAAAGTTTAGCTTTTAATTTAAGTTTGATTTTCGAAATCGTTATATTCGATATTAACTCGATTATCTATATTAACTTTATACTAATAACTTTTAAAAACTTAATATTTAATATTTCAAAATTTAAACTAGTTCTAATAAACTTTAAAGGTTTTTAATTTAGAATTAAACTCTTTTAAGCTAAATCAATAAGACTAATTTTAAAAAGATTTTAATTAGCTTTCTTAGTATTAAAGATTTAAAGAGGATTTAAATAATTTTAATTTGATTTTAGATTCTTAATTATAAAAAAGATTAATAAATAATCTAATCTTAAATTTCTTAATACTTACTAATTATTAATATACTTTATTACTCTTTAAATAGTAAATATTAGATCTAAAACTAATAAGTTAGTTTCTTTAAAAAAGATTTTAACTTTAAGATTATTAAGTAAATTAAGACTATTTTCTTTAATTTAATTAACTAATTAAATTCTCTTTTAAATATCAATTAACTTTAAGTTCTATTAAAAGTAGTATATATTAAAATCTTTTAAAATAAGCAAATTAGTCGAAATAGCTTTAAGAAATAAATTTCTTTTAATTATTTTATTTAATTCGCTTTTAGTTTAATTAGTTTTATTATAAATATTAACTATTTCGAGTATATTAATTTCTTCGCTTAATTATATTACTAATAAGTCTGAATCTGTATTATTAAATACTAGTATTATACTAGTAGTAAAAACTTTTAAAATATAAACTAGAGTTTATAGTTTAAAGTCTTAGTATAGTATTAGTAGTTAGTTGAAGTTAGTATAAACTATAAATCGATTATTTAGCTAGTTTAAATCCTCGACTATAATCTATAGTTCTTAGATAATTAATAAATTAATTTTTAACTTAATAGTTAACTTAAAAGCTAATTTAATCTTTAATAAACTTTTATTAAGATTTACTTATAATATCTAGATATCTTAACTATTTATAAACTAATAGTAACTCTTTTTATTACTTTATATATTTTATAGGATTTGCTATCACTAGTATAAGATTAGAAGTAATTAGTATACTTTAAAACTAAATATAAATAAACTTTCTTATAAATATTATAGATATTATAAATATATTATAAAGTTATATATAACTTTGTATATAGTCTATATTTAACTTAGTATTTATAAAATTAAATTATATACTTAAATCTTTAATACTTAATATATTATATCGATTTAGTTATACTTAATAGCTTTTCGATTTTAATTAAGATTTCAATAATATATACTTAGTTTCTAATATACTTTTCGACTTTCTTAATAGTTTTAAAAGAGATTATTATTAAATTAACTCTTTTAACTACTTAGTTAACTTCTAATAAAAGTTAATAAAAAGTTTTAATTAGTTTAAAATTTAAAGAGTTATTAAAAATCTTTATTTTATTTAGTACTAGTTCTATACTTTTAAAAGTATTAAAGTTAGTTATAGAGATTCTATATAATACTACTTTAAACTAAGGTTTATTCTTTTAGATACTCTTAAAATTAAGAAGATTTTTCTAAATATCAAGCTTTTCAATTAAGAAATCGATTATATAAAAAAGAGTAATTATTAATATTAAGTTCTTCTTATTAGCGGCGCTAGTAATAACTAAGACTACTAGGCCTTTAATACTCTTAGCCTCAAAAGCTTTGTTAATAGTATTTCGAATCAAAAAAGTAGAGAAGGGGGCTAGAGTATTGTAGATCAAAATTAGTCGATTAGTTGTTTTAGCTTTAACCTATTTAGGCTTAGCTTTGGATTCTACTATTTTCTATTTATTAATAGTGCCTGCACTAGTAGCAATACTAGTAAAAGAGGCTTAGGCTGGATTTTGAGCGATTTTGGTCACTTTTTGCAGGAGGGTTACCGGGAGCTGGGTCACCGGGAGCTAGGTCACCGGGAGCTGGGTCACCGGGAGCTAGGCTAGGGGCTTCTGGGCTTTAGGCTTGGCTTAAGCTTCGATCTTCCGAGTAGTGTATTCCAGGTTGTTAACTTGGGAGGCTAGTATATCGGTTATTTTTCTGACTATACCCTTTTCGGTATAGTCCCTAAAGACCTATAGTAAATCTAATAGTAATGTCTACTTATCCCGGGAGACAGTTATAGATACTGCCTTAAGAATAAGGTCGCAAGCTTCAGCGATAATTTGGTCGGCCGAGTTATTTGCAAAGGCAGTAGGAAAGGTAGCTTTCGGATTTTTGTTGTTCCGAAGTTCCGGTGAAAAAGGGTTAGCCCGTTTAGGAAGGTGGAAGGGAATTGTACCGGGGCCAGTAGTCGTATTTGGGGTAGGTCCATTAAGGGGGTCTGAGCTTAGTATATCCGAAAGGCCAGATATATCCAAATTAGGGTTGAAGCGGCGGGTAGTAGGTAGAGACAGCGAGATAATAATATCTATAGCAGTAATATTGATAGGCAGACTAGACCTAATAGCCGTAGCTGCCGAGGAAGTAGTCAAATAGAAGCCGGTTTGGGTAATATCCCAGCTATTAGGCTCTCTGGTAGGGGTTGAAGGTCCCTCTATAGTAGTACCAATATCTCACCCCCAGAGAGGTGTATTTGTACCGGGAAAAGTGTCCCAGGTCCGCAGAGACTCAGAGTATTGATTCCCAAGTCTTAATGATTCCTTAGTGTTGTTGTAATCCCGCGATTTGGGCTTAATGTCGTCTTAATGTCAGACGTCCGGATATGCCGGAAGTGGCAGCGGCGACGATATCTCGGGAAGGGGAAGTCGTATTGGGGTGTAAATGGGCTAGTTCGATCCGCAGAAGCCTATATAGCTAGTTGCTAGCGTCGTATTGATGATTTTTTATTGATAATTATTGTTTTTCGATGTTTTTGTGATTTTTGAGGTTTTTGAGTGAAAATTTCGAAAATGTGGGGTAAAACTCGACGAAATCGACGGCGACGACGATATCTCGACGGCGGATAGTCGTACAGCTAGGCGGCCTAGCTTATTCGATCCGCAGAAGAGTTATATATCGTATTCGTGATTGATCCGATGATTTTCGATGACCGTACGCGTTTTTTCGATGATTTTTGGGAATTGTGATCAAGATTTTGTAAAAGCTTTATTAATAGTATTTCAGATCGAAAAAGTAAAGAAGAGAGTTAAAATATTATAGATTAAAATTAGTTAATTAGCTATTTTAGCTTTAATCTATTTAGACTTAGTTTTAGATTTTATAGTTTTCTATTTATTAATAGTATCTATATTAGTAGTAATATTAGCGAAAGAGGCTTAAGCTAGATTTTAAATAATTTTCATTATTTTTTCTAAAAGAGTTACTAGAAGTATTAAAGTTACTAAAAACTAGATTATCAAGAACTAAGTTATTAGAAGTTAAGTTAAAAGCTTTTAAGCTTTAGACTTAACTTAAGCTTTAATCTTCTAAATAGTATATTCTAAATTATTTATTTAGAAAGTTAATATATCAGTTATTTTTCTAACTATACTCTTTTCAATATAGTCTTTAAAGACTTATATTAAATCTAAAAATAGTATTTATTTTTTCCGAGAAATAGTTATAAATATAGCTTTAAGAATTAAATTATAAGTTTTAGTAATAAGTTAGTTTACTAGATTATTTATAATAGTTATCTAAGTATTAGCTTTAAATACTTTAACTAATTTAATAGATATAAAAGGGTTTATCTATTTAAGAAAATAGTAAGTTGTATTACTAATAGTTATATTAGAAGTAAGTCTAGTTAGTAAGTTAGAGCTTAAAATCTCCGAGAATCTAGTAAGATTGATATTAATATTAAAATAGTAAAAAAGAAATAAAGAAGATATATTAATATCTATTTCTATATTAGTATTAGCTGGAAGACTAGACTTAGTAAATATAGTACTAGTTAAAAAGCTAGAAAAGGAAGTAGTTAGATAGGTTTTAGAGTTAAAGCCTTATTAGTTAGTTAGAGTTTTAAACTCTATATTATAACTTTAAAATATATTCTAACTATTACTATTTAAAATAGATATCTTATTATTAATAGTCTTAACTAGTAATAATAATATAATAGTTTTATAGTTTAATACTAGTAATATAGTAGAAGGTATACTTAATATTGTTTAATATTATCGAATTAAGCTAATTTAACTTAATATTATCCTTAATATCGATAAAGTAGATAATTAGAGTTATAATATATCTTTTTCGGATTTTAGCTATAATAATAATATCTTAATAACAAGAAGATATATTAATAAGCGAATAGCTTTATTAGGTTCGTAGAAGTATATTAAATCAGAGTAAGTCTTTTTTTATTTGTTTTTTGATAATTTTTAATAATTTTTTAATATTTTTATATTTTTAGGTTTTAAGTGAAAATTCGACAATATAAAGTAAAAAATATAATTTTCAGTAATAACAATAATATCTCGATAGTACCGAGTTATACAATAAAGTTAATTATTTTATTCGATCTACTAAGCTATAATTATTGAGAATATCGAAAGATTAGATCGATTTAGATAAGAATTCGAGTTTTTTTAATATTTGATATTTAATATTAATATTTTAATTAATTTAAGATTTAAAGAATTATTAAAAGTCTTTATTTTATCTAATATTAGTTTTATATTTTTAAAAGTATTAAAGTTAATTATAAAGATCTTATATAATATTACTTTAAATTAAAATTTATGTTTTTTAAATACTTTTAAAATTAAAAAGATTTTTCTAAATATTAAACTTTTTAATTAAGAAATCGATTATATAAAAAGAAGTAATTATTAATACTAAGTTTTTTTTATTAATAGTATTAATAATAATTAAGATTATTAAACGTTTAATACTTTTAACTTTAAAAGCTTTATTAATAGTATTTTAAATTAAGAAAGTAAAGAAGAGAATTAAAGTATTATAGATTAAAATTAGTTAGTTAATTAATTTAACTTTAATTTATTTAAACTTAATTTTAAATTTTATAGTTTTCTATTTATTAATAATATTTATACTAATAGTAATACTAGTAAAAGAGGTTTAAATCGGATTTTAAATAATTTTTATAATTTTTTATAAAAGAGTTATTAGAAATTAAATTATTAAGAACTAAGTTATTAGAAGTTAAACTAAAGATTTCTAAATTTTAGATTTAATTTAAACTTCGATCTTCTAAATAGTATATTTTAGATTATTTACTTGAAAAGCTAGTATATCAATTATTTTTCTAATTATACTCTTTTTAATATAGTTTTTAAAGACTTATAATAAATCTAATAATAATATTTATTTTTTCTAGAAGATAATTATAAATACTATTTTAAAAATAAAGTTGTAAACTTTAGTAATAAGTTAATTTACTAAGTTATTTATAAAGGTAATAAGAAAAGTAACTTTCGAATTTTTATTATTTTGAAATTCTAATAAAAAAAGGTTAATTTATTTAAAAAAATAGAAAAGAATTATACTAAAGTTAATAGTTATATTTAAAGTAAGTTTATTAAAAAAGTTTAAATTTAATATATCTAAAAAGCTAAATATATTTAAATTAGAGTTGAAGTAATAAATAGTAAGTAATAATAATAAAATAATAATATTTATAAAAGTAATATTAATAAGTAAGTTAAATCTAATAATTATAATTATTAAAAAGGTAATTAAATAAAAGTTAATTTAAATAATATCTTAATTATTAAACTAATTAGTTAAAGTTAATAATCTTTTTATTAAAAAGCTAATATCTTACTTCTAAAAAAGTATATTTATATTAAGAAAAATATTTTAAATTTATAGAAAGTAAGAATATTATATCTAATTCCTTAATATTATTTTAATAATATTTTAAATCCGCGATTTAGACTTAATATTATCTTTAATATTAAATATCTAGAAGTATTAAAAATAGTAGTAATAATAATATCTTAGGAAAAGAGAGTTATATTAAAGTGTAAATAAGTTAGTTTAATCTATAGATATTTATTTAATTAATTATTAACCTCTTTTTAATATATTTTTATAATATTTAATAATTTTTTATTATTTTTATATTTTTTAAATATTTTCAATAAAGAATTTATAATATAGAGTAAAAATCTTTGAAAATCAATATTAATAATAATATCTTAATAATATTAGATTATAGAATAAAGCTAATTACTTTATTTAATTTATTAAATTATAATTAATAAGAATATTAAAAGATTAGATTAATTTAAATAATTATATAAGTTTTTTCAATATTATATATATAATATTATATTTTTATTTATTATTTATTTTATTATTTTAATATCCTTTTTAAATTTAAGATTATAATAAGATAGTTAATAGTTAATTTATTAGTAGTTAAATATATAAAGCTAAATATAAAATTTCTTTAAAATAAAATAATATTAAAAGTTAAACTCTAATAAAGAAAAAACAAAGTTTTTTATTAAGTAAGATAATTAACTAAGTAGAGAAGATTTAAAATACAAGATTTTTTACTAATATATAGTCTAATATAATATTATTATACTATTAAACTAAAGACTATTTTAATTAGTTTAATTTTTTTTTAAATATTTTCAATAAAAAATTCGTAATATAAAGTAAAAATCTTTGAAAATCAATATTAATAATAATATCTCGATAATATTAGATTATAGAATAAAGCTAATTACTTTATTTAATTTACTAGATTATAATTAATAAAAATATTAAAAGATTAAATCAATTTAAATAACTATATAAGTTTTTTTCAATAATTTTTAAATTATTATTATTTTATATTATTTCTTTTATTAAGACTAAACTTTTAATATCCTTTTACTATATATAATATTATATATATATAGTTTTTATATATACTTAACTATTAATAATATAATTACTAACTATTCTACTATAGTTTTAGATTTATATAAGATATTAAAAAAAAAATATTTAATATTCTATATTCGATTAATAAAAAATTATTAAAAAAATTTATATAGTTATCTAAATCAATTTAATCTTTCGATATTCTTATTAATTATAATCTAGTAGATTAAATAGAATAATTAGTTTTATTCTATAATTTAATATTATCAAGATATTATTATTATTATCGATTTTCGAAGATTTTTACTTTATATTATAAATTTTTTATTAAAAATACTTAAAAAATATAAAAATATTAAAAAATTATTAAATATAATAAAAATATATTAAAAAGAGGTTAGTAACTAGTTAAATAAGTTTCTATAAATTAAACTAGTTTATTTATATTCTAATATAACTTTCTTTTTTTAAAATATTATTATTATTATTACTTTTAATACTTTTAGATATTTAATATTAAAATAATATTAAATTTAAATTATAGGATTATAATAATATTAAAGAATTATTAAAATTTAGAAATTAATATTCTAAATCTTTATAAACTTAAAATACTTTTCTTAATATAAATATACCTCTTTAAAAATAAGATATTAGCTTTTTAATAAAAGGATTTTCAACTTTAACTAACTAGTTTAATAATTAAGATATTATCTAAATTAACTTTTATTTAATTATTTCTTTAATAATTATAGTTATTAAATCTAATCTACTTATTAATATAATTAATAAATTATTAATATATATTAAGTTTATAACTTTATTAAAAAAATTTAAATCTTTATTTAAATCGATTTAATCTTTTAATATTCTTATTAATTATAATTTAATAAATCGAATAAAGTAATTAACTTTATTATATAATTTAGTATTATTAAGATATTATTATTATTATTGAAAATCGCGATTTTTTTTTTAATATTCTATATAAATTTAAAATTATAATAAGATAGTTAGTAATTATATTATTAGTAGTTAAATATATATAAAGGCTATATATATATAATATTATATATAATAAAGAGATATTAAAAGTTAAACTTTAATAAAAAAAATAATAATAAAAAAAATAAATTCTAACTTCTAATATTAAAGAGAATATTAAGTTAAATAAGTTTTAATATATAGTATTAAACTGATATTAAAATAATATTAAATTTAATATTAATAATTTTATAAATTCTAATTTAGATTTCAAATTAATAAATTAATTAAATTCGAAATTAGTTAATTAGATTAAATAGTATTTCTAAGTATAAATACTAGTATTTTTAATAAATTCTAAATTAATATCGATTCTAAGTTTAATATTTAATAATAGTAAAAAGTTAAAATAATATATATTAAGTTTGTTTTTTAACTTTAAATAAGTTTTAATAAGTAGTTAATAGTTAAGAAAATATTTAATTATTTTCTTTTTATTATATTTATATTTATTATTATTAATAAAATTTAATTAATATATATAAGTTTTAATATAACTATAACTTAGTTTTAACTAGTAAAAAGTACTAATTATAATTTATTTAGTTTTAAAGAAAATTAAGATTCTACTTTAAAAAGTTAATTTATAAATTAAAGTATAATTAATTTTAAAATTTTTATTTTATCTAGCTTTTATAATTTATATTAAAGTTAATTTCTATTTTTAAATCTTAATATACTTAATATTAATATTAAGATAAATAAAGTTAGTTAATTGAAAATTTAGTTTTAAACTAGTTATTTCTTTTATTAACTTATTTATTATTTTATTACTTTTTATATTATAATACTTTAAAATCTAAACTAGCTTAATACTAATATCTTTATTAACTATTTAGTTATTAATATTATATACTCTTATTAATTATTCTTATTTTAAATTGTTATTAAATAAATTTAGTTTATATAATCTAATTTAATTATTATTATAAATAATATATTCTTATTTTTTTAAGTTAAATAATTAGTTAATTTAATTATTTAAATAACTTTTTTTAATTTACTATTATATACTAGTTGATTTAAATTAATATTCTATTTATATATTTAAATTAACTTTTAATTTAAATTTAAAAGAGTTAGTTTAACTTCTATTTTAATTCTAATTTATAATTAGGATTTATCTATATAAAAAGAAAGTTAATTTAATATTAATATAGATATTAACTCTTAATAATCTTTATTTTTATTCTTCTTTGAAAATTAACTAATTTAAATTGAAAAAGAGTTTAAAAGTATTTAAAGAAGGAATTTAAATAAGTAAATCTTTTTAAGTTTATTTAGATTAATTAGTAAATATATTGATTATTTAATTTAGTTTATTTATATTAGCTTTAATATTAACTTTAGTTTTAATTTTAATTTTAACTTTTATTTAATCTTTAGAAAATATAAAAAGCTAAAATTAAAAATAAACTTTTAATAACTTTATAACTTCTAATAACTTTATAACTTTTAATAACTTTATAACTTCTAATAACTTAATTTCTAATAACTTTATAACTTTTAATAATTTAATAACTTTTAATAATTTAATAACTTTTAATAATTTAATAACTTTTAATAATTTAATAACTTTTAATAATTTTCTTAAAATAATTTATAAATTAAATAGTCTTTTAAAAGTTTAAGAAATTAGAAAGTATATTAATAAGTAGTATTAGTAAAATAAATATTAAAAAATATTAATATAGTTTTAGTATTTATAATTAAAATAAAACTAATTTTAAAAATATTTAATATTTTCTAGAAAGTTAAATTTTAAAATAATTAAAGTTAAACTTTGAAACTAGTTTATCTTTTATATTAAATTAGAAAATTATAATCTAAAATACTAGTAATATAAATAATATATAATTAGTATATTATATAAGAGAATAAACTAATCTAAATATTAGTTAATTAATTAACTTAAAGAAATAATAATTTAGTTTAATTAACTTAGATAATAATATAATTTTTAAATTTAAAAGTATTATTAAATTAAATCTTAAATTATCTTACTAGTTTAAAAGAATATATTACTTATTAATTTAGTAATTTAATTAAATAGACTATTAAATCTTTTATAAAGAAATATATTAATTTAATTTTCTTAAAGTTAAAATTAATACTATTCGTTATTTTAAAAGAATATAATTTATTAATTTCTTTTTCTAATATTTAATAATTCTTTTTAAAACTAGTAAAGTTAACTATTAATATAATATTATTTATATAAAACTAGATTAAATAGTTAATTATTAGAAAGAGATCTTAAATATAAATTAAAAATAAAATTAGATTAATCAAGCTACTTTAAAGAATTTTAGTATTAATAGAATAAAAAAGTTTAATTTAATTATCAAAAGTTAATCTTAATTATTTAACTTTTAAGAAAAAACTAATTTATATTATTAAACTAATTAGAAGTTTAAACTTTTTTAAAATAACTAATAATCGATTTTTAAATATATAATTAAAAGTTTTTTTAATATTAAAAAATAAAACTAATATTTTAAAATTAACTATATAATTTTCTTCAATTTTAATTATTAGTAAAAGTTTAATATCGATTATAAACTTTTTAAATCTATTTCTAATTTAAAAGTTATAAAGAAAATTAGTAGTTTTAATTAAATAACTTAGTTTTTTAATTAATATCCTTTTACTAACTTTTCTAAAATAATTTAATAGTAAAATTACTTTATAAGTTTTCGAAATTAAATAGTTTAACTTTTTAACTTTTTTAAATATTATATTAATTACTTAGTATTAATAAATAAAGTAATAATTAATATTAATAAATAAATTATAAACTTTATAAAATAAACTAGAAATAACTATATAAACTTTATTAATAATTTCTTAATTAATTTTATCTATAATAATACACTATAGGAATCTAGTAAAAGATAAGATTATACTATTCTTAGAATTAATAACTATAAAGTTAAGAAGGTTGAAAAGTTTTAAAAACTTATATATATATAATAGTTATATAGATTATATACTTAAGGTATATATATACTAAGTATACTTATAAGTCTATTTTATTACTAGATAATCTTATAAGCTCTACTAATTAAGATTAGTATAATATCTATAAAAATTATTTATATAGTAAATTTAATATATCTAGATTATTATACTATTTTCTTTTCTAAGAAAATTTATTCTCAAGTATCTTAAGTCTATTAATTATATTAAGTAAGAATAACTAATAAGTATAAGAAGATTAGTTTAATATATAAAAAATTCAAATAAGTATAATAAGTAAGTTATAATTATTATAAATTTATCTATAACTATATATCTAATTATCTGAAAAACTATTGCTTTTATATTAGAATTATAGGATAATTACTTTTAAAATACTTATAATTATCTTCTTCTATTTAATATAATTATAACTACTCTAGAAAGAGTATTAGAAGATTAAGTAAAAAGAGGTTTTCTAAGTAGAATATATTAAGTAAATATAAAGTTGTTTTGAAATTAGAGGTTTTATATTATATTAAGTTAGTATTATAATTAAGCTATTATATATAGTATTCTAAAGATTAATATTATTTATAATAAGTAAGAATCTTTTCTACTTCCTATTTCTCTTTCCTAGTAATATTAATAGATAATAAGAAGTTATTAACTTAACTAAGAAGTAGATTATTTAAAGCTTTCTTTAATTTATTAGTAGAGAATATAAAGTATATCTTTATTATCTTAGATAGTTTAAACTTAAAAGAATAGCTAATTTTTATAAGGATTTTGAAATATCTATTTATTAGAAAATTAAGCTTTTTAAAAAATTGTTAAGTAAGTAAGTATTTTATATCTAATTAGATATAATTACTAATATCGAAGTTAATAAAACAATATAATATATTAGTTATTTAGATTATATACTTTTAAGTTTTCTTAATAACTTAGTAAATATATTCTAAAGCTTTTAGATTTCTCTAAGTATATATATATATATATTAATAATATTAAAGTTATCTATAAGTTATAATATATTATTTTCCTTCTAAGTTTATATATATTATAGTTCTTAGCTATATAGTATCTCGAATAAACTTATATTACCTAGAGATATATAAAGTAGAATTAACTATATATAATCTATTATTAATAGGAATTTAGACTAATTGTCTTAATAATAGTTAACAAAGAATTAAAGTCTTTTTTATAAATACTAATTATAAATCTTAATTTAACTATCTATTTATAAGTAGTTAATAGTTAAGAGTTTAATCTAAGTTCTAAATATAATATTAAACTCTTTCTAGAAAAAGAAAATAAACTATAAACTATAATCGGAAAGTATTATTATAAGCAAGTTATAGTATTAATAGATATACTATAAATATAACTAAGTTTATTCTCAAGTATCAATTATTTTATAATATAAAATAGTAATTATTTATTTACTAAGATAATTAATAATAATTAGAATATTATTAAAACTATATTTATCTTTATTAAAATTATAATAATCTATTATAATATATTCTTATATATATATAGAGATTAATAAGAAATAAAGTAATCTAAGTATTTTGTTATAAAAGACTAAGCTTCTATAATAAGTATAGTAATTACAAATATATATATATACTAAAGTAGTTAATTTATATTAGTAGTATAACTTAGTAAGTAGAAAAGTAGTCTTTTTAATACTAGGATATATAATTAATATAGAATTATATATTTTATATATAAGTAGTATATAAAAGTTCTAAGTATTAAAAATAATAAAACGATTATTATATAGAAAGAGATTACTTTTAAAAGTTAAATAAAGATTATTATAAGTAGTTTAGACTTTTAAACTTTATAAGCTCTTTAAATTATAATTAGCTTTGAAAAGATAGTTAATAAAGAGAGTTAGAAATAAAAAAGAATTAAAAATATTAAGTATAGTAATATTAATTAGTAATTCTTTAAAGATTTTTAAATCGATTTAACTATTATATAGAAGTTATTATAATTTATCTTACCTCTTTTGTTTATTTTATAATAATAGTTTATTAACTCTATAGATTAGTATATTTATAAAAAGATTATCTTTTTCTAAATAATATATAATTAAGAAGTTATAGTTTATAAAAAGTTTAGTTTATTAAGTTTATTATATATTCAAGAACTTAGTAGTTATAAAATATTCTAATATTTTATAATCTATATAGATATAGATCTAATATAGAGTTAATATAAACTTAGCTTACTAGTTACTAAATAATTTAATAATTATAAATATTTCTTTATTATATACTTTGTAGTTTAGTTTAACTAGTTATATTATCTTTAAGAAGAATATTATAAAAAGTTAATTATTATTATATTTCTACAAAAGTATATTTATTATAATATTATCTAATATATCTATTTCTAGTATATAAAGAAATAAGTAGTTATAATATTAAAGAAGTAGTATACTTGTTAATATATACTTGAAGATATTAAAAGCTAATTAACAACTTTTATCAAAGTAGAATAAAGTATTAGCTTTAGTTAAATTAATAAGTAGTTTAGCTATAATACTAAAATTACGAATAAAATATTTATAAAAATTATAAAATCTAAGAAATAATTATATACTTTTTACTATTGAAAAATAGACTTATTATTATATTATAATAACCTTCTCGAAGTCTACTTCTATACTATTAGTTAAGATAATAAATTTTAAATATTTAGTATAAATAATATCAAATTTATATTTCTTGAAATTAACCTATAATTTAGTATTTTAGAGATATTATAAGATTAGCTTAATATAGGCTTTATATTTAAATATATCTTTAGAATAGATTAAGATATTATCAAGGTATATAATATAAAAAATATTTAAATAGTCAAAGAGAATATTATTTATATAATATTAGTATATTATAAAGTTATTAGTTAATTTGAATAATATAATTTTATATTTATAGACTTTATAATATATATAGAATATAGTATACTTTTCTAAAACTAAGTCTATTTTAATATAATAGAATATTTATCTAATATCTAACTTAGTAAAGATTTTTATATAAGAGATATAAGTAAAAGTCTTATTAATAAGTAATAATAAATAGTAGTTTTTATAAGTAAGTATATTAAATATTTGAAAATCGATATAGAAGTATAATAATCTATTTAGCTTTTTAATAAAGAGGATTAAAGTAATAAATAGAGTTTAATTTAACTTGATAAATCCTTTAACTAAATTCTTAATAAAGTATTCTTTAATAGTTTTTAGTTCTTTAATCAATATCTTATATAGTAGATTATAACGAAGTTTACTCTTTATATCTTCTTTTAAAATAATCTTGTAATTATAAAGATAGTAAAATAGTAAAGTATTTAACTTAGATTTAGAGAATATAATTATAAATTCTTAGTATTTATTAAAGATCAAAAGCTTAATATCAATCTCGAATAAGAAGAATATAATAGTTAGTTAAGATTAGGAAATAGAATATAATTATTTAAATAATAAGAAAGTAGTTTATTTATTTTCCTAGTTAGTTTATTACTCTTTAAGTAATTAATCGATTTTATAAATTAAAGTAGTATTTAGTTTATACTAGTTATCTTGATAATAGAGTATATAGAGAGTAGTTCTAAAAATTATATATAAGTTGATAATCTTTTTTAAGTAATTTACTTAAAGCTTTTAAAGAAACTTAGACTTTCTAGTAATAACTAGAAGTTATACTAATTATTTATTCTTAAAAGTAGTTTTTATTATCTTAAGTATATAAACTTAATCTTTTAGAAATATCTTATATAGCTTAGATAATTATAGAACTATAAATATAATTATAGTAAAGATTAGTTCAACTTTTTAAATTACTAAATAAAATAAAATTTCTTTTACTTTAATATATTATAGTATTATTAATATAAATACTAAAGTAGCTATCTAGTTATCTAAATAATTAATACTAATTTATTTTTTCTAATATTTATTTAACTTATAGTCTTATTAATCTATATTCTTCTAATATTCGTAGTTGATTATATAAAGATCAAAGTTAGTATAAATATATATTATAGATTAAAAGTAAGTTTAGCTAAAAAGTAAGTTTATAAACTAATATAATTAATATTGTTTATAATCTAGAAAGATTTGATTTTCGAATAATTATATTCTTTTAAAGATTATAAAGTATATAAAATAGGTAATTAAAAAGAGAATATAAATCTAAAGTCGATTATTAATAAATAAGTTTAAATAAATATAATAAAAGATTTCTTAATTTCTTTTATTATTATAGCTTTTAACTAATAAAAATATCTTTAGTTTTTTTACTATAACCTTCTAAATAGAGTTAAGTATTTTAAAGAATATAGTATTAATAAAAGTAAAGCTATTTACTTTTAAATTAATAAGAATTTTAATTTAGAATAAATATTAATTTCTTACTAATATATAAGAGAATATTATATACTTTTCTCCTAATAGCTTAGTTAAATCTAAATATCTTATATTTCTAATTCTACTTAGTAAGAAGTTTTTTACTAAGTATAATCTTTTACTTAATTATTGATTATATAAATAATAGTAATAGCTTTAACTTTATATTTATTTTCTTATTCTTATTTACTTATAATATCAAGATATTCCTTTTCTTAGTTAAAAGAGTTAATATTAATAATATTAATATAATAAAGAGTATTATTATAAGAATAATTAAAAATACTTTTAAAAAGAAAGTTATCTTTTAATCTACTTTGAAAAGTAGATATAGTATTTCTTGATATAAAATAAAGAAGTATTTTATTTATAGTAAGATTAGTTAATATTAGTAAAATAGAATAGTTAAGATTAGTTCTATAACTTAATAAAAAGTAGTTAATTTAATTAGTAATAATTTCTCTACTAATCTTGATTAAGGTATTAATAGGATAATATATAAAAGTGAATATTATAGAAATATAAATAGATCGAAGTAATACTAATAACTTATTTATATTATCTTATTGTTTTAAGAAGTTTAAATATTAGATTAAGTTTTATAGAAATATAACTTAATACTAAATTAACTTAATCTAATTCTAATAATATCTAGTAAGTTTGAAAAAGAGATTCTTTTAGATTATCTTTTTTTTAATTCTACTAATAGAAGCTAAAATATAAAGTTAATAATAGAACTTCTTAAATAAAGATATTAATTTAGAAGTAATTATAAATAATATATAATATTTATTTTTAGTAAGAGTAAACTCTGAATTATTATAAAAAAGTAAATATAACTTCTTAATTAATTATTCTATAAATAGAAATAGTTTTTATAGAAATAAATTTTCAAAGTAATTAAAAGTAATACTTTCAACTTAATTATTAATATACTTATAAACTTAATATTTATTAAAGTAAATATATATAGCTAATCTACTAAGAATTATATATTTCTATAAAAATAAAGAAATATTAAAACTATTATTAAATTTATTAGTAAGATTAGTAACTTAGAGAAGTTAGACTAAATTAATACTAAATAAAAAGAGGTTATAAATTAAATATATATAAGAAAGTAAGTTATAAACTTTACTAGTTTTTTATATATAAATATATAGAGTTATTAAGTTATATTCAAAATTATATTACTTAAATATCTTTTTTATAAATAGTTTAGTTATTTCTTAAGATAATTATTTATTAGAAACTTTCAATTTAGTAATAAACTCTATTTACTTTATAAAGATAATTAGCTAATCTCTTATAGACTATATTTATTAAAATTATACTAAAAGGAAAGTAGTTATAATACTAGAAGTAATACTAATAAAAATATAAATAGAAATTAATTCAATGATTTAAGCTTATTATAATCTTGATTATTCTTATTGAATTCTAGTTTATACTTACAATTCTAAAATTAATTAAATTAGTATAACTAGCTTATTATTTATTAAGAACAAAGTAGAACTTTGATTTTAAAGTTAAGAAAATAGAAGATTAATTACTTTATTCTTTCTTTTATTTCTCTTTTCTATATTGATATTAAAACTTATAAAAGTATTATTAGTATATTAAACTTTTAAGTTATTATCGATATTCTCTCGATTATCAAGATATTTATATTCTAGAGAGAGAATTATATTAAGTATAAAGCTTTAGTCTTATTATAATATCTTTATATTTCTCTTAAATACTTTATATTTAGTATCTTGAAAAGAAGATATATTGTTAGATAAGATCAGTTTATAAAAATAAGATTTAGAGGAAGTTATAAAAAGAGTAAGTAGAAATAAAAGTAATAAAAGTAATAATAAAAGTAATAATATTTATATTACTATTTAATAGAATAAACCTTCTTTTGATAACTCTAGTAATTTTCTAAATAAGGAGGATTATAAGTAAAATATTATTTAGAAGACTATTAATTAGTTAGAGAGATTAGTATTAAGTTATTAATAATATAATAATATACTATAAGAATCTAGTAAAAGATAAGATTATATTATTTTTAGAATTAATAATTATAGAGTTAAGAGAGTTAAAAGACTTTAAAAGCTTATATATATATAGTAGTTATATAGGTTATATACTTAAAGTATATATATATTAGATATACTTATAGGTTTATCTTACTATTAAATAATCTTATAAGCTCTACTAGTTAAAATCAATATAATGTTTATGAAAATCACTTATATAATAAGTTTAATATATCCGGATTATTATATTATTTAAATTGAAAATTTTTCTTTTAATTTTTATTAAATAAATTTTCTTAAACTTACTAATTATTAATTTTAATTAAGAATTAACTTTATAAATATTTTAAAAGAGATTAATTAATATTAAAAGTTAAAGAAATAAAATAGATTTTAATATTTTTATTTTTTCTTTAAAAGTTAATTAATTAAAGATTAAGAATAAATTCTAATTTTAATAACTTTTAATATAATTAAATATTTTAAATATTAACTTCAAGTTTTTAATCTTTAAAAAAATATTCTAATAACTCTTTTTAATATATTTAATAACTAAAAAATATTAGTTTTAAACTAATTAATAAATTTTATAACTTTTTAATCTTTAAACTTTTAATATTAATTTTCGAAAAGATTTAAATTTAGAAGTTTATTAAAATTTAGTTTTTAGTTTAAGTTTAATTTTCAAAATTATTATATTTAATATTAGTTTAATTATCTATATTAATTCAATATTAATAGTTTTTAAAAACTTGATATTTAATATTTTAAAATTTAAACTAATTCTAATAAACTTTAAAGATTTTTAATTTAAAACTAAACTCTTTTTAATTAAATTAATAAAACTAATTTTAAAGAAATTCTAATTAATCTTCTTAATATTAAAAATTTAAAAAAAGTTAGAATAATTTTAATTTAATTTTAGATTTTTAATTATAAAAAAGATTAGTAAATAATTTAATTTTAAATTACTTAGTATTTATTAATTATTAATATATTTTACTACTTTTTAAATAGTAAATATTAGATTTAAAACTAATAAACTAATTTCTTTAAAGAAAGTTTTAATTTTAAAGTTATTAAATAAATTAAGATTATTCTTTTTAATCTAATTAATTAATTAAACTTTTTTTTAAATATTAATTAACTTTAAATTCTATTAAAAATAATATATCAATTTTTAAAGTTATTAAAAAAACTTATATTATTATTTAAGTTAATCTAATCTTTTAATATTCCTATTAATTATAGTTTAGCGAATTAAATAAAATAATCAATTTTATTCTATAATTTAGTATTATCAAGATATTATTATTAATATTGATTTTCGAAGATTTTATTTTATATTACAAATTTTTTATTAAAAATATTTAAAAAATATAAAAATATTGAAAAAGTAATAATATTAATAAAAATATATTAAAAGAAAGTTAATAACTAGTTAAATAAGTTTTTATAAATTAAACTAGTTTATTTATATTTTAATATAATTTCTTCTTTTTAAGATATTATTATTATTACTACTTCTAATATTATTTATTTATTTTATTATTTTAATATCCTTTTTAAATCTAAGATTATAGTAAGATAGTTAGTAATTAATCTACTAATAGTTAAGTATTTTTTTTTAAAGTTTAATTATATATAATACTAAATATAGTTAGTTATATTAAAAGTTTAATTCTAATTAAAAGAAAAAACAAAGTTCTTTATTAAATAAAAGAACTAGTTAAGTAGAGTAAATCTAAAATATAAGATTTTATTTCTAATATATAGTTTAGTATAATATTATTATACTATTAAACTAAGAACTATTTTAATTAATTTAACTATTACTTCTAATACTTTTAGATATTTAATATTAAACTAGTTTATTCTTTTATATAATATACTAATTATATATTATTTATATTACTAGTATTTTAGACTATAACTCCTCGATTTAATATAAAGAATAAACTAGTTTTAAAGTTTAATTTTAATTATTTTAAAATTTAACTTTCTAGAAAATATTAAATATTTTTAAAATTAGTTTTATTCTAATTATAGATATTAAAACTATATTAATACTTTTTAATATCTATCTTATTAATATTACTTATTAATATACTTTCTAGTTTTTCAAACTTTTAAAAAACTATCTAATTTATAAATTATTTTAAGAAGATTACTAGAAGTTATAAAGTTATTAAAAGTTATAAAGTTATTAAAAGTTAAATTATTAAAAGTTAGATTACTAAGAGTTAAATTATTAAAAGTTTTAAAGTTACTAAAAGTTTATTTTCAATTCTAACTTTTTATACTTTTTAAAAATTAAATAGAAGTTAAGATCGAAATTAAAATTAAAGTTAGTATTAAAGTTAATATAAATAGATTAGATTAGATAATTAATATACTTACTAATTAATCTAAATAAGTTTAAAAAAATTTATCTATTTAAATTCCTCTTCTAAATACTTTTAAATTTATTTTTAATCTGAATTAATTAATTTTCAAAGAAGAATAAAGTTAAAGATTATTTAAAGTTAATATTTATATTAGTATTAAATTAACTTTCCTTTTATATAGATAAGTCTTAATTATAAACTAAAATTAAAATAGAAGTTAGATTAGCTTTTTTAAACTTAAATTAAAAGTTAATCTAAGTATATATAATTAATAATTAAATTAAAAATATTAAAAAAACTCGAATCCTTATTTAAATTAATCTAATCTTTCGATATTCTTATTAATTATAACTTAATAGATTGAATAAAATAATTAGTTTTATTATATAATTTAGTATTATTAAAATATTATTATTATTATTAAAAATCGCGATTTTTACTTTATATTATCGAATTTTCATTTAAAATTTAAAAATATAAAAATATTAGAAAATTATTAAAAATTATTAAAAAAACAGATAAAAAATATTTATATTAGTTTAATATATTTCTATAAATTTAATAAAATTATTTATTTATTAATATACTTTTTTATTATTAAGATATTATAATTATAATTAAAATCTAAATAAGATATATTATAATTTCAACTATTTACTTTATTAATATTAAAAATAATATTAAACTAAACTAGTTTAATTTAATAATATTAAGTAATATTAAGTATTTCTTCTTTACTTTTACTAATACTAAACTATAAGATTATTATACTATTATTACTAAATAATATTATTAATATTAAGATATTTACTTTAAGTAATAATAATTAAAATATATTTTAAAATTATAATATAGAGTTTAAAACTTTAACTAATTAATAAAGTTTTAACTCTGAAACTTATATAATTACTCTTCTTTCTAACTTTTCAACTAATATTATATTTATTAGATTTAACTTTTTAATTAATATTAATATAAAAATAAATATTAATATATTTTCTTTATTTTCTTTTTATTATTTTAATACTAATATTAACTTTATTAGATTCTTAAAGATTTTAAACTTTAACTTACTAGTTAGATTTATTTTTAATATAACTATTAATAATATAATTTATTATTTTCTTAAATAAATTAACTTTTTTATATCTATTAAATTAATTAAAGTATTTAAAGTTAATACTTAAATAATAATTATAAATAACTTAATAAACTAATTTATTTTTAAAGTTTATAATTTAATTTTTAAAGTAATATTTATAACTATCTTTTAGAAAAAATAAATATTACTTTTAGATTTAATATAGATCTTTAGAGATTATATTAAAAAGAGTATAATTAGGAAAATAACTAATATACTAACTTCTTAAATAAATAATTTAAAATATATTATCTAGAAGATTAAAGTTTAAATTAAGTTTAAAATTTAAAAGCTTTTAGTTTATTTTCTAATAATTTAACTTTTAGTAATTTAACTTTTAATAGTTTTAATATTTTTAAAGACTTTTTTATAAAAAGTAATAAAAATAATTTAAAATCTAACTTAAGTTTCTTTTATTAATATTACTACTAATATAAGTATTATTAATAAATAGAAAATTATAGAATTTAAAACTAAGTTTAAATAAATTAAAGCTAAAATAACTAATTAATTAATTTTAATTTATAATACTTTAACCTCTTTTTTTATTCTCTCGATTTAAAATATTATTAATAAAGTTTTTAAAATTAAAAATATTAAAAGCTTAATAATCTTAACTATTATTAATACTATTAATAAGAAGAATTTAATATTAATAACTATTTCCTTTTATATAATTAATTTCTTAATTAAAAAGTTTAATATTTAGAAAAATCTTTTTAATTTTAAAAGTATTTAAAAAAATAAACTTTAGTTTAAAGTAGTATTATATAAAATCTTTATAACTAACTTTAATACTTTTAAAAGTATAAAATTAGTATTAAATAAAATAAAAACTTTTAATAGCTTTTTAAATTTTAAATTAATTAAAACTTTTTATTAACTTTTATTAAAAGCTAACTAGATAGTTAAAAGAACTAATTTAATAGTAGTTTCTTTTAAAACTATTAAGAAAGTCGAAAAGTATATTAAAAACTAAGTTTATATTATTAGAATTTTAATTAGAATTAAAAAGTTATTAAATATAATTAAATTGATATAATATACTAAGTATTAAGAATTTAAATATATAATTTAATTTTATAAATATTAAATTAAATATAGATTATATATAAAGTTATATATAACTTTATAATATATTTATAATATTTATAATATTTATAAAAAAGTTTATTTATATTTAGCTTTAAAATATACTAACTACTTTCAATCTTATACTAATAATAATAAATTATATAAAGTATATAAAGTGATAAAAAAAGTTATTATTAGTTTATAAATAATTAAAATATCTAAGTATTATAAGTAAATCTTAATAAAAATTTATTAAAGATTAAATTAACTTGTAAATTAACTATTAAGTTAAAAATTAATTTATTAATTATTTAAAAACTATAAATTATAATTAAGGATTTAAACTAATTAAATAATTGATCTATAATTTATACTAACTTTAATTAATTATTAGTATTATACTAAGATTTTAAATTATAAACTTTTATTTATATTTCAAAAGTTCTTACTATTAATATAATACTAATATTTAATAATATAGATTTAGACTTATTAGTAATATAACTAAGTAAAGAAATTAATATATTTAAAATAGTTAATATTTATAATAAAACTAGCTAAACTAAAAGTAAATTAAATAAAATAATTAAAAGAAGTTTATTTTTAAAAGTTATTTTAACTAATTTATTTATTTTAGAAGATTTTAATATATATTATTTTTAATAGAATTTAGAATTAATTAATATTTAAAAGAGAATTTAATTAATTAATTAGATTAAAAAGAATAATCTTAATTTATTTAATAATTTTAAAGTTAAAACTTTCTTTAAAGAAATTAACTTATTAATTTTAAATCTAATATTTACTATTTAAAGAATAGTAAAGTATATTAATAATTAGTAAATATTAAATAATTTAAGATTAAATTATTTACTAATCTTTTTTATAATTAAAAATTTAAAATTAAATTAAGATTATTCTAATTCTCTTTAAATTTTTAATATTAAAAAAGCTAATTAAAATCTCTTTAAAGTCAATCTAATTAATTTAATTAGAAAAAGTTTAGTTTTAAATTAAAAACTTTTAAAGTTTATTAAAACTAATTTAAATTTTAAAATATTAAATATTAAGTTTTTAAAAGCTATTAGTATAAAATTAATATAAATAATTAAATTAATATCGAATATTACAATTTCTAAAATTAAGTTTAAATTTAGAGCTAAACTTTAATAGACTTTTAAATTTAAATCTCTTTGAAAATCAATATTAAAAGTTTAAAAACTAAATTAAAATTAAAAAGTTTATTAATTAGCTCGAAACTAATACTTTTTAATTATTAAATATATTAAAAGAAATTACTAGAATATTATAATAAGACTATTAATAAAAATATTAAATAACTTTAGAATATTAAATTATTAAAAGAAAAACTATATATAAAGAAAAAAATATAAAACTTTAAATAATTTATCTAATTTAAAGCTAGTAATTAGTAATACTTTTAATATAATATTCTAGCTAGTTATTTAATTTTACTTAGTAGGTTTAAATATATATTATATATAATAACTTATATATAGTTATTATATTACTTTCTTTTTCGAAAAAGCTTACTCTTAAATATCTTTAAAAAAATAATTTAAAGTTTTAAATAATAAATTAAAAGAAAGAAAGTAAAATAAAGAAGATCTTTTAATCTAAACTATCTTTAACTTATTCTTTAATTTTAATTATACTTATATTTATAAATTCGAATAATAATATTTATAAATAATAAGACTAATTATAAGTAAAGTAAAGTAATTATTACTACTACTAAGACTAAACTAAAAGTATAAATATAAATATAAATATAAATAGATATAAACTTATAAAGTATTATATAAAGTATATAAACTTTTTAAAGTTATTAAATTTATATAACTAATTATTAAACTATTAAATAATTATTAAATTCAAGTTAGATTAAAAAGTATTAATCTTCTTATTATTATTTTAACTCTTTTTATTTACTTTATATAAAATATACTAAAACTTAATAATATAACTATTTAAAAAATTAGTATTTTAATAAATTATATATAAATAAGTAAGTGTTTTTTTAATATAATATAAATTCTTATATATTAGAGATAGAATATTAAAGATATTTTTATAATTAAAAAAAGATTTATTAATAAAAGAAAAGATCTATATTTAGATATTCGATTTAAGATTTAAGAAGATATAATAAAATTTAATAGTTTTATCTTTTATAGCTTTATTATTAACTTATAATTTAGCTTTAATAACTAGTAACTATATATTAAAGTAAGAATTATTAAACTTATCTAAGTTTTATAATTTAAACTATATATTTAAACGAAAGTAAAGAGAATAAAAAAAAATATTTTTAATATAAATAGTTTTAAGTTAATTTATAAAGTTTTTAACTTAAATATTAAATTATTAATATAATATTATAAATTTAGTTATTATCTTATTAATAATTAATTATTCTATTATCTCTAAAGAAGAGAAGAAAGAAGAAGTAATAAATAAATAAAGTAATTATAAATATAATTACTTTAAATAAGTAGAAAATAAATTACTTATAAATAAGAATTTTTATTATATATAAAGAAAATAAATCTAAGTAGACTATCTAAATATAAAAATAAAAAATAATTTAATAAATAATAATTAGTATAAAGATTAGTAGAAAAATCTTAAGTAATAAACTAAAGTTTATTAAATTAAAAAGAAGAAAAAAGATATTTATTTAATTTATTTAATCTAAGAATATTATTTGAATCAAGAAATAAAAGGTAATTATAATTAATTATAAAGTATTAATATATAAAGTAGCTTTAATAAGTTTTAAATATTAATATTTAAATATTAGTTTTAAAAGTTATAATCTAATTTTTACTATATTCTAATCTATTAATTAACTTTAATATAATTATTTATAAAATCTTTATAAAATTTAAAAAGACTATATAAAAGAACTTTTAATTAAATCTTTTTATAATTACCTTTTTAGTAATATTATTTAAACTCTAACTTAGAAATTTATAAAATTAAGTATATAAGTATTAAAATAATTTCGAAATTTATAAAGTATTTAAAAAAATTAAAAAGGTTAATTACCTTTTAGTAAAATATTTATATATAAATTATCTCTCTAATTAAATATTTTAAATTATTTTTAATATTAAGATAATACTATATATAAAGTAAAAGAAGTTTAATATAATATAATAAGACTATTAATAAAAGTATTAAATAATTTTAAAATATTAAATTATTAAAAGAAAAATTATATATAAAAAAGAAGAAATAAAATTTTAAATAATTTATTTAATTTAGAGTTAGTAATTAGTAATACTCTTAATATAATATCTTAACTAATTATTTAACTTTGTTTAGTAAGTTTAAATATATACTATATATAATAACTTATATATAATTATTATAAATACTTTTTTAAAGACTAAAAACTCGAAGTTAATATTTAAAGTATTTAATTATATTAAAAGTTATTAAAGTTAGAATTTACTTTTTATTTCTAATTAATTAACTTTTAAAAGAAAAGTAAAGATATTAAAGTCTACTTTATTTCTTTAGTCTTTAATATTAACTAGTTTTTTCTAGAATATTTATAAAGTCGATTTTTAGTTGAAGCTAGTAATTAATAAGTTTAAAAAAGTTTATTTAATAAAAATTAAAAGAAAAACTTCTAGATTAGATAAAATTAACTAAGAAATTATTAATAAAGCTTATTTAACTATTTTTAATCTATTTTATAAAGTTTATAATTTACTTATTAATATTAGTTATTATTTTATTTATTAGTATTAAATAATTAATATAATATTTAAAAAAGTTAAAAAACTAGATTACTTAATTTTAAAAGTTTATAAAGTAATTTTACTATTTAATTATTTTAAAAAAGTTAATAAGAGAATATTAATTAAAAGATTAAATTATTTAATTAAGATTATTAACTTTCTTTATAGCTTTTAAATTAGAAGTAGATTTAAAAAGTTTATAATTAATATTAAACTTTTACTAATAATTAAAATCGAAGAAAATTATATAGTTAATTTTAAAATATTAGTCTTATTTCTTAATATTAAAAAGACTTTTAATTATATATCTAAGAATTAATTACTAGTTATTTTAAAAAAGTTTAAACTTCTAATTAACTTAATAATTTAAATTAATTTCTTTTTAGAAGTTAAATAATTAAAACTAGCTTTTAATAACTAAATTAAACTTTTTTATTTTATTAATACTAAGATTCTCTAAGATAATTTAATTAATTTAATTTTATTCTTGATTTATATTCAAGATCTCTTTCTAATAATTAGCTATTTAGTTTAATTTTATATAAATAATATTATATTAGTAGTTAGCTTTACTAGTTTTAAAAAGAATTATTAAATATTAAAAAAAGAAGTTAATAAACTATATTCTTTTAAAATAATAAATAATATTAATTTTAATTTTAAGAAAATAAAGTTAATATACTTTTTTATAAAAGACTTAGTAGTTTATTCAATTAAATTATCGAATTAGTAAATAATATATCTTTTTAAATTAGTAAGATAATTTAGAATTTAGTTTAATAATACTTTTAAATTTAAAAGTTATATTATTATCTAAGTTAGTTAAACTAAATTATTATTTCTTTAAGTTAATTAACTAATTAATATTTAGACTAGCTTATCTCTTTATATAATATATTAATTATATATTATTTATATTATTAGTATTTTAGACTATAACTTCTCGATTTAATATAAAAGATAAACTAGTTTTAAAATCTAACTTCGATTATTTTAAAATTTAACTTTTTAGAAAATATTAAATATTTTTAAAACTAGTTTTATTCTAGTTATAAATACTAAAGTTATATTAATACTTCTTAATATTCGTCTTACTAATACTATTTATTAATATATATTCTAGTCTTTTAAACTTTTAAAAAACTATTTAATTTATAAATTACTTTGAAAAGATTATTAAAAGTTATTAAGTTATTAAAAGTTATAAAGTTATTAAAAGTTTATTTTTAGTTTTAATCTTTTATATCTTCTAAAAACTAAATAGAAGTTAAAATCGAAGTTAAAATTAAAATTAATATTAAAACTAGTATAAATAAACTAGATTAAGTAATTAATATATTTACTAGTTAATTTAAATAAACTTAAAAAGATTTATCTATTTAAATTCCTTTTTTAAACTTCTTTAAATTTATTTTTAATTCGAATTAGTTAATTTTTAAAAGAGAATAAAGTTAAAGATTATTAGAAGTTAATATTTATATTAATATTAAATTAACTTTTCTTTTATATAAATAAATTTTAATTATAAATTAAAATTAAAATAAAAGTTAAACTAATTCTTTTAGATTTAAATTAAAAGCTAATTTAAATATATAAGTAGAATATTAGTTTAAATCAACTAATATATAATAATAAGTTAGAAAGAATTATTTAAATAATTAAATTAATTAATTAACTAGTTTAAAAAAAATAAGAATATATAGTCTATAATAATAACTAAGTTAAATTATATAAGTTAAACTTATTTAATAATAATTTAAAGTAAGAATAATTAATAAAAGTATATAATATTAATAGCTAAATAATTAATAAAAATATTAGTATTAAACTAATCTAAGTTTTAAAATATTATAATATAGAAAGTAATAAAATAGTAAATAAACTAATAAAAGAAATAATTAATTTAAAACTAAACTTTTAATTAATCAACTTTATTTATCTTAATACTAGTATTAAAAGTATTAAAACTTAGAAATAGGAATTAATATTAATATAAATTATAAAGTTAAGATAAAATAAAGATTTTAAAACTAATTATATTTTAATTTATAAATTAGTTCTTTGAAATAGAATCTTAATCCCTTTTAAAACTAAGCGAATTATAATTAGTATATTTTATTAATTAAAGTTAAATTATAGTTATATTAAGATTTATATATACTAATTAGACTTTATTAATAATAATAAATATAAATATAATAAAAAGAAGATAATTAAATATTTCTTTATTAATTATTAATTATTTATTAAAACTTATTTAAAGTTAAAAGATAAGTTTAATATATATTATCTTAGTTTTCTACTACTTTTAAATACTAAATTTAGAATCGATATTAACTTAGAATTTATTAAAAAAACTAGTATTTATACTCGAAAATATTATTTAATCTAGTTAATTAACCTTGAAATTACCTAATTTATTAATCTAACTTTAAATTAAAACTTATTAAATTATTAATATTAAATTTAATATTACTTTAATATTAATCTAATACTATATATTAAAGTTTATTTAATTTAATACTTTTTTTAATATTAAGAGTTAGAATTTACTTTTTTATTATTATTTCTTTTATTAAAATTTAATCTTTAATATCTCTTTACTATATATAATATTATATATATATAGTTTTTATATATACTTAGCTACTAATAATATAACTACTAATTATCTTATTATAGTTTTAAATTTATATAAGATATTAAAATAAATAAATAAAAAATCTAAGTATATAAATAGAATATTAGTTTAAATTAGCTAATATATAATAGAGAGTTAAAAGAAATTATTTAAGTAATCGAATTAGCTAGTTAGTTAATTTAAAAAAGATAAGAATATATAGTTTATAATAATAACTAAATTAAACTATATAAGTTAAATTCGCTTAATAATAATTTAAAGTAAAAATAACTAATAAAGATATATAATATTAATAATCAAATAGTTAATAAAGATATTAATATTAAACTAACTTAAATACTAAAATACTATAATATAAAAAGTAATAAAATATAAAAAAAAATTATCGAAAAAACTTATACTATTATCTAAATCAATTTAATCTTTTAATATTCTTATTAATTATAGCTTAGCGAATTAAATAAAGTAATTGATTTTATTTTATAATTTAGTATTATCAAGATATTATTATTAATATCGATTTTATAATTTTTTACTTTATATTATAAATTTTCTACTAAAAATTAAAAAATATAAAAATATTAAGAAAAATAATAATATTAATAAAAATATATTAAAAGAAAGTTAATAACTAGTTAAATAAGTTTTTATAAATCGAATTAACTTATTTATATTTTAATATAATTTCTTTTTTTTAAGATATTATTATTATTATTACTTTTAATATTTCTAAATATCTAATATTAAAGATAATATTAAATCTAAATTATAAATTTAGAATATTATTAAAATAATATTAAGAAATCAAATATAATATTTTTATTCTTTATAGACTTAAAATATTTTTTCTAATATAAATATACTTTTTTAAAAGTAAGATATTAGTTTTTTAATAAAAAGACTTTTAATTTTTATTAACTAATCTAATAGTTAAGATATTATTTAAATTAACTTTTATTTAATTACTTCTTTAGTAATTATAACTATTAAGTCTAATCTACTTATTAATATAATTAATATAAATATAAATATTATTACTTTGTTATTACTATCTATAATTTATTACTTTAACTTAAATATTAATTTATTTAATCTTTCTAATAATTTAAATTTAGACTTTCTAAATAGATTTACTTTTAATATAATTATTATTAAACTTAGTAAAATTCTCTTCTACTTTTCTAAATAAACTAACTTTTTTTTATTAGAATTTTAGAATAATAAAAATCTGAAAACTATTTTCTTTATTACTTCTATTAAAGACTTAGTTATTTAGTTTATTTTTAATATTTTAAATCTTTTTATTAAAGTAATTTTAATAATAATTTCTTAAAAAAAGTAGATTTAAATCTTAAATTTAATTAAAATCTTTAAAGATTATATTATAAATAGAAAAGTTAAAAAAGTTACTAACTAATTAGTTTTTTAAATTAATAACTTTAAATTCTAATTTATTAGTATTAAAAAAAACTCGAATTTTTATTTAAATCGATTTAATCTTTTGATATTCTTATTAATTATAACTTAGTAAATTAAATAAAATAATCGACTTTATTATATAATTTAATATTATTAAAATATTATTATTATTATTGAAAATCGCGATTTTTACTTTATATTATTGAATTTTCACTTAAAACTTAAAAAATATAAAAATATTAGAAAATTATTAAAAATTATTAAAAAAATAAATAAAAAAGATTTACTTTAATTTAATATACTTCTATAAACTTGATAAAGCTATTTATTTATTAATATACTTCTTTATCATTAAGATATTACTATTATATTTAAAATCCGAATAAAATATATTATAATTTCAATTATTTACTTTATTAATATTAAAGATAATATTAAAAACAATATTAAGTTAAATAAATTTAATTCAACGATATTAAAGAATATTAAATATTCTTTCTATAATATTATTAATACTAGACTATAAAATTATATTATTATAATTATTAATTAATACTATTATATTAGGATATTTATTTTAAGTAATAATAATTAGAATATATCCTAAAGCTATAATATAAAGTTTAAAACTTTAATTAACTAATAGGATTTTAGTTTTAAAATTTATTTAATTATTTCTTCTTTGAGTTTTTCAATTAATATTATATTTATTAAATTTAACCTTTTAATTAATATTAATATAAAAATAGATATTAATATATCTCTTTTACTTCTCTTTTACTATTTTAATACTAATATTAATTTTATTAGATTTTTAAAGATTTTAAACTCCGATTTACTAACTAGATTTACTTCTAATATAATTACTAGTAATATAATTTACTACTTTCTTAAATAGATAAACTTCTTTATATTTACTAAACTGATTAAAATATTTAAAGTTAATATTTAAACTAATTTTTAAATAACTATTATAAACAACTTAGTAAATTAACTTATTATTAAAATTTATAACTTAATCTTTAAAATAATATTTATAACTATCTTTTAAAAAAGATAAATATTACTTTTAAATTTAATATAAATCTTTAAAGATTATATTGAAAAAAGTATAATTAGGAAAATTATTAATATACTAGTTTTATAAGTTAATAACCTAGAATATATTATTTAGAAGATTAAAACTTAAGTAAAATCTAAAGTTTAAAAGCTTTTAATTTATCTTTTAATAATTTAGCTTTTAATAATTTAACTTTTAATAACTTTAGTACTTCTAATAACTTTTTTATAAAAAATAATAAAAATTGTTTAAAATCTAATTTATACTTTTTTTACTAATATTATTATTAGTATAAATATTATTAATAAATAGAAAATTATAGAATCTAAAACTAAGTTTAAATAAGTTAAAGTTAAAATAGCTAATTAATTAATTTTAATTTATAATATCTTAGTTTTCTTCTTTACTTTCTTAATTCGAAATATTATTAATAAAGCTTTTAAAGCTAAGAGTATTAAAAGCTTAATAGTCTTAGTTATTATTAGTATTATTAATAAGAAGAATCTAATATTAATAATTACTTTCTTTTATATAATTGATTTTTTAATTAAAAAGTTTAATATTTAGAAAAATCTTTTTAATTTTAAAAGTATTTAAAAAAATAAACTTTAGTTTAAAGTAATATTATATAGAATCTTTATAATTAACTTTAATATTTTTAAAAGTATAAAACTAGTATTAAATAAAATAAAGATTTTTAATAATTCTTTAAACTTTAAATTAATTAAAACTTTTTATTAACTTTTATTAGAAATTAACCGAGTAATTAAAAAAGCTAGTTTAATAATAATCTTTTTTAAAACTATTAAGAAAATTAAAAAGTATATTAGAAATTAAATTTATATTATTAGAATTTTAATTAGAGTTAAAAAACTATTAAGTATAATTAAATTGATATAATATATTAAATATTAAAATTTTAAATATATAATTTAATTTTATAAATATTAAGCTAAATATAAATTATATATAGAATTATATATAACTTTATAATATATTTATAATATTTATAATATCTATAAGAAAGTTTATTTATACTTAGCTCTAAAGTATATTAATTACTTTTAATCTTATATTAGTAATAATAAATTATATAAAGTATATAAAGTAATAAAAAGAGTTATTATTAGTTTATAAATAGTTAAGATATCTAAATATTATAAATAAATTTTAATAAAAGTTTATTAGAAATTAAATTAGTTCTTGAATTAACTATTAAATTAAAAATTAATTTATTAATTATCTAAGAATTATAGATTATAATTAAAAATTTAAATTAGTTAAATAGTCGATCTATAATTTATATTAACTTTAACTAACTATTAGTATTATATTAAGACTTTAAATTATAAACTCTTATTTATATTTTAAAAGTTCTTATTACTAATATAATACTAATATTTAATAATATAGATTTAGATTTATTAGTAATATAACTAAGTAAAGAAATTAATATATTTAAAATAGTTAATATTTATAATAAAACTAGCTAAACTAAAAGTAAATTAAATAAAATAATTAAAAGAAGTTTATTTTTAAAAGTTATTTTAATTAATTTATTTATTTTAAAAGATTTTAATATATATTATTTTTAATAGAACTTAAAGTTAATTAATATTTAAAAGAGGTTTTAATTAGTTAACTAGATTAAAAAGAATAATTTTGATTTATTTAATAATTTTAAAACTAAAATCTTCTTTAGAAAAGTTAATTTATTAGTTTTAGATCTAATATTTACTATTTAAGAAATAGTAAAATATATTAATAATTAGTAAATATTAGAAAGTTTAAAATTAGATTATTTATTAATCTTTTTTATAATTAAAAATCTAAAGTTAAATCAAAACTATTTTAATCCTTTTTAAATCTTTAATATAAAGAAAGTTAATTAAAATCTCTTTAAAATTAATTTTATTAATTTAATTTAAAAAAGTTTAATTCTAAGTTAAAAACTTTTAAAGTTTATTAGAACTAGTTTAAATTTTAAAATATTAAATATTAAGTTTTTAAAAGTTATTAGTATAAAGTTAATATAAATAATTAGATTAGTATTAAATATAGTAATTTCGAAAATCAAGTTTAAACTAAGAACTAAACTTTAATAAATCTTTAAATTTAAATTTTTACGAAAATTAATATTAAAAGTTTAAAAACTAAATTAAAGTTAAAAAACTTATTAATTAGTTTAAAATTAATATTTTTTAGTTATTAAATATATTAAAAAAAGTTATTAAAATACTTTTTTAAAAATTAAAAATTCGAAATTAATTTTTAAAATATTTAATTATATTAAAAGTTATTAAAGTTAGAATTTATTCTTAATTTCTAATTAATTAATTTTCGAAGAAAAAATAAGAATATTAAAATTTATTTTATTCTTTTAACTTTTAATATTAATTAATTCTTTTTAAAATATTTATAAAGTTAACTTTTAATTAGAATTAATAATTAATAAATTTAAAAAAGTTTATTTAATAAAAATTAAAAGAAAAACTTTTCAATTAAATAAAATTAACTAGGAAATTATTAATAAAGTTTATTTAACTATTTCTAATTTATTTTATAAGATTTATAACCTATTAATTAATATTAGTTATTATTTTACTTATTAGTATTAAGTAACTAGTATAATATTTAAAAAAGTTAAAAAGTTAGATTATTTAATTTTAAAAGTTTATAAAGTAATTTTACTATTTAACTATTTTAGAAAAGTTAGTAAAAAGATATTAATTAAAAGATTAGATTATTTAATTAAAACTACTAATTTCCTTTATAGCTTTTAAATTAAAAGTAGATTTAAAAAGTTTATAATTAATACTAAGTTTTTACTAGTAATTAAAATTAAAGAAAATTATATAACTAATTTTAAAATATTAGTTTTATTTCTTGATATTAAAAAAGCTTTTAATTATATATCTAAAAATCGATTATTAATTATTTTAAAAGAGTTTAAACTTCTAATTAACTTAATAATTTAGATTAGTTTCTTTTTAGAAGTTAGATAATTAAGACTAATCTTTAATAATTAAATTAAACTTTTTTATTTTATTAATATTAAGATTCTCTAAAATAGTTCAATTAGTTTAATTTTATTTTTAATTTATATTTAAAATCTTTTTTTAATAATTAGCTATTTAATCTAGTTTTATATAAATAATATTATTTTAATAACTAACTTTATTAGTTTTAAAAAGAATTATTAAATATTAGAAAGAGAAGTTAATAAGTTATACTTTTTTAGAATAATAAATAATATTAATTTTAATTTTAAAAAAACTAAGTTAATATATTTTTTTATAAAAGATTTAATAGTCTATTTAATTAAATTATTAAATTAGTAAGTAATATACTCTTCTAAACTAATAAGATAATTTAAAATTTAGTTTAATAATACTTTTAAATTTAAAAGTTATATTACTATTTAAACTAATTAAACTAAATTAATATTTCTTCGAGTTAATCGACTAGTTAATATTTAGATTAGTTTATCTTCTTTTATAATATATTAATTATATATTATTTATATTATTAGTATTTTAGACTATAACTTTCTAATCTAATATAAAGGATAAATTAGCTTTAAAATTTAACTTCGATTACTTTAAAATTTAGTTTTCTAGAAAATACTAAATATTTTTAAAACTAGTTTTATTTTAATTATAAATATTAAAGTTAGATTAATATTCTCTAATATTTATTTTACTAGTATTACTTATTAATATACTTTCTAGTTCTTTAAACTTTTAAAAGATTATTTAATTTATAAATTATTTTAAAAAGATTATTAAAAGTTATTAGATTATTAAAAGCTATTAAATTATTAAAAGTTATTAAATTATTAAAAGTTAGATTATTAAAAGTAAGATTACTAAAAGTTAAATTACTAAGAACTATTAAATTATTAGAAGTTTTCTTCTAGTTTTAACTTTTTATATCTTCTAAAAACTAAATAGAAGTTAAGATTAAAATTAAAATCGAAGTTAATATTAAAGTTAGTATAAATAGATTAGATTAGATAATTAATATATTTACTAATTAATTTAAATAAACTTAAAAAGATTTATCTATTTAAATTCCTTCTTTAAATACTTTTAAATCTTTTTTTAATTTGAATTAGTTAATTTTCAAAGAAGAATAAAGTTAAAGATTATTAAAAGTTAGTATTTATACTAATACTAAATTAACTCTCCTTTTATATAAATAAATCTTAATTATAAATTAGAATTAGAATAAAAGTTAAATTAATTCTTTTAGATTTAAATTAAGAATTAATCTAAATATATAAGTAGAATATTAATTTAAATTAGCTAATATATAATAGTAAGTTAAAAAGAGTTATTTAAATAGTTGAATTAGTTAATTAGTTAATTTAAAAAAAATAAAAGTATATAATCTATAATAATAACTAAGTTAAATTATATAAGTTAAACTCGCTTAATAATAATTTAAAATAAAAATAATTAATAAAAGTTTATAATATTAATAGCTAAATAGTTAATAAAAATACTAGTATTAAATTAGTTTAAATCTTAAAATATTATAATATAGAAAGTAATAAAATAGTAAATAAATTAATAAAAAAGATATTACAAAAAGTATTACTTAACCTAATAATTATATCAGTACTAATTAGCTAATATAGTTAGTTCGGTAATATAATTATTATTCTATATAAGATTCAGTAATACTCTAATTAATTATTACAACTATATTATTAATACTCTATTAATTAAATAGCTAAAGGAATTAGTTAAAAGTTAGATTAGTTAAAAGAATTAATTAGAAGGTAATAACTAAAAGTTTTATTCTTTATTATTAATCAATATAATTAGTATTATTCTCTTTTAGTTGAGAATCTCTATAAAAGAAAAAGAGATTCTTAACTAAAGAGGAGATAATTAATTTTTACTTTACTATTTCTATTCTTATTATTCTCCTATCTAGTTATTAGTATCTCTAATAATTATAAACTTAGTTTAATATAAATTCTTCTATAAATTTATCTATTTATTAATTATTATAAATAACTACTCTTTTTAATTATCTCTTATATAATTACTTTTACTTTAAATATCTCTCTTCGATTATAATATTTTATTTTAAAAAGATTAATAATATTAAATTATATAATTACTAATAATAGTTAATATAGTTTATAGAATTAAGAAGTTAAGTCTAGACTTAATATATCTAGTACTTAATCAATCTAGAACTTTATAATAGATTGATTAATATACTAATTGAATTAGAACTAGATTCTAAACTTAGTATTAACTAGTTTATTATAATATTACTAATAGTAATCTCTTTTAAATTTATAAAAGATAAAGTATATATTTAATAAATAGTTAAATATAATTAGTTAGTTTAATCTTATTAATATTTATCTAATATATTAATAATCTAATTAACTATCAATAATATAATAATAATTAAAATAGATGAAAACAATTAACTAGTTACTAAGTTAACTAATATAAATCTTTCTACTATTAATTCTTTATTATTACTTTTTTCTTTACTAGTCTATTTAACTATTATAGATATTAGAAAAGAATATTTATTTTTAAACTAAGATTACTACTTTTAAAAACTTAAGTTTAATTAATATTATAAGATTTTCTTAATAATCTTTAAATAGATTAAGTTAATAGTTAATAAAAACTTTTTAATTAATTAAAATCTTTATAATATTAAATATAGTAAGATTAGTCTTCGAAGCTATATCTACTTATTTAAAAAATATTTTATATTAAATAAATTATTAGTTATTCTTAATATTCAAATAGAATATAATAAAATATTTAACTAAGCTTATTATAATCAAAGATTACTATTAGATTAGTATTAGAAGTAAGTTCGAATTTTTAGTAAAGTATAAGTTTATAATCTAAATAAAACTTTTAGTATACTAATTATAATTATCTTCTTGAAAGTAGTTAAGATTAAATTCAAACTAACTTAAGTAAATAAAAAGTTTAGATATATTAATTAAAGATAAAAATAAGGAAAACTAATTATAACTCTTAATAAAATAACTAATCTTTTTAAAGTTTAATTAATAGATAAAGTATATAAACTAAAAGGAAAAAGTATATATATAATAACTATTAATAATAGTATAATAGAACTAATAATTATTATAATCTCTTTTAATAAAGTTAATTTAACTAATCGAAATAAACTCTATTTCTATTATTTTAAAGAGTAGTTTTTAAATTTAAATAATAAATATTTTTAGAAATTAAAGAATTATAATATACTTAAAAATATATTATAAGGAAAATTAATTAAGAAGAACTTTAGTATTAATAATATTAAGAAAGTTAAAGAAAAATTTAAAAACTCTAAATAGAATAATATTAGAAAAGTTATAAAGAATAAAGAGATCTTATTAACTAATATATTAGTAATAAATAGTTTACTATCTTTGTTTCTTGGAAAAGTAGTAATAGTAATTATTTACTCTTTTTTTATATAAACTAATAATCTTAATATATATTTTACTCTAGTTATTATTAAAAAGTATTATCTAATTAATTCAACTTTCTTTAATAATTATAATATTATATATTTAGTTAATAATATTTCTTTACTAGATAGTAAAAAGTTTACTAAGTCTAATAATAATAATTTTATTAAATATAAAACTTTATTACTTCTAATTATCGAATATAGTATTTATATTATTAAGAATATCTTTATTAAACTAAAAGGATTTAAAATTAAGAACTTAGTTTTAATTAATATAACTTTTATTTTTAGTTTTTATATTAATATTATTTTAGAGTTTTAATTAATAAAAGTAAACTTATAATTTTATAAACTTAATTATACTTTAAAATATAGTATATTAAAGAAAAGTATAATTATTATACCTTTTATATAAAAGTTTAACCTAGTCTTTTTTTAATTTAAGAAAGTTATTTCCTATTTAAATATATTAAATAATATTCCTATAAACTAAACTATAATAATATACTTAGTTATTTACTATAAGATTAGTAAACTATTTAGGAGATTATATAACTTATTACTTAATAAAGTAGATATAGTATAAATATAATATAATCGAACTAGATATTTAGAATAAAAGGCTTTAGAATATTTAATAAATAAAGTAAGAGATATAAAAATTAAAAGGATTTTAAAAGTCGATTATAAATATTATATAAGAGTATATATAAAATAAATAATTAATTATTATTTAGAGAACTAGTAATTATTATAATCTTTTTATAAAGTTATATAAGATTTATTTAACTTCCTAGTATTATTTAATAGATATTCTTAATTACTATTAATTAAAAAACTATATAGTAGTAAGATTTTCGAGATTCTACTAATTAATAAAACTTATTATAAAGTATTTTATACTATTACTAATTTTAAGATATAAATAAAATAATAGTATTACTTATTAATATATATTATTAAACAAGATAATAATATATTAGTAATTAGAATTAATAGTTATACTAAGTTTAAATAATAGATTAAAATAAAAGGAATTAAAATAGAACTATTATTAATTTATACTTATAAATCAAATAGTATAATAAAATATATAGATTAAGAGATTATTACTAAAGTAATAAAAATATAAATCTAAATAAAACTCTTTATAAACTTATAATTTGAAATTATATAAATAGTAATTTACTTATATAATATTAGTTTTTTATAATAGTAAGAGTTTAGAATTTTAAATAAAGTTCTTAATAATTAGTTTAAGTAATATTTTTATTAGTATAATCTAGTATTAATAATATTAATTATTACTAATTTATACTTTAATTAAAATAGTATTTACTATTTTAACTATTATATCTACTTTCTTAATAAGGAATAAGAAATATAAATAAATAAGAAGTAATATAAGATAAATTCGAGAATATATTTTAAATACTTAATAAGTTATATATTTAGTATACTAATCTATAAAATATAAATCTTGAAACTCAATTAGATTATTATTATTTAAAATATTTAATTTAACAAAAATATTATTTATTTTAAAATAATTAAAAAATAAGAATTAATTCTAAAAGAATTATTAAATAACTTTATTCGAACTTTTAATATAAATATTATTGAAAATCTAAATAGATTAATATTAAAAAGTAATAATATTATTAAACTTATCTTATTTATTAAAAGATTTATTTTAAAAAATATTAAAAAACAGAACTACTATAAATAGATCTCGAAAGTAAAGAAACTTGATAATAATAAATAAATATCTTCTAGTAGTACTTACTTTAAAAATAATAATCTATATCTAGATAATAACAAAGATAGTCTAGATATATAAAACTTTAATAATTAATTTAAAGATTAAAGAAATAATAGAATTTCGATTATCTTAGATTAAATTTAGAGTATAGAAATAATAAACTTTATTAATAATAAATAAAGTTTAGAAAAGATTAGAATAAAAAACTTAGAACTAAATATTATTATTTTTTTAAACTTATTAATAATCAAGAAAATCTTTAAACTTAAGAATAAAATAGATTTTGAATATACTAATATAGTTAATATATTTTATAAAGAATATAAAGATAGTTTAGATAAAAAAGTATTTAAGTATATATTTCTCTAAATTGAAAATAAACTATATTATTTTATATATATACTATATAATAGTAACTAGTTATATAAAAGAAATCGGATTAAGTTTTATTTCAAAGAATTAGATAATAATCAATTACTAAATATACTAATAACTAAATTACTATTTAAAAGATTAAGATTTATAATCGAAATCCTAGTAAAAAAGGTAAATAGAATTAATAAAATTAATTAAAGTTTATTTACTTTTTAACTATTTAGTTTAACTAATATATCAAGAAGGAAAAAAAGATATTATTCTTAATATAATAAAAAGATTATTAATACTTCTATTAATATAATTATCTTTTAACTATTTAAATAAAGTATTAAAAAGCTTAATAATTTCTATAATATATTCTAGTTTAATTAGCTAAATATAAATAGAGATAAAGAATAAAGAAATTTTATAATACTTTATAATATAGTAATAATAGTAGTTATAAATAAATTTAAGAAATTTATAATAGAATTATTATAGTTATTTAAAATCTATAAAACCTAAGTATCTAAGATATTTAAGTATTATTAAAATCTTGAAGATTATTTATTAGAACTAGTATTTAAAATTAATTATAATAAGAAGATTAATAATTTTAAATCTTATAATATATAAAGAGAGGTTCTAAGAAGTTCAACTATAATAAACTTAATTTCTTTTAAATAGATATTTGCTTATAAAACTAATTAAGATAGATTTATTATTAGATATAGATTATATTTTATAATAAAAGATAATCTCTAAACTAAAAGTATAATTAAGTCGATATATACTATAATACTTATATTCTATTCTTTTCAAATAATTATAGTTATAGTTACTAAATTTAATTTTAAAATAAAGTAATATAATATAGTTAATACTTTTATAAATATACTATATAATCTAAGTAGAGAATTAATTATATATTATCTTCTAGATAAGTATAAAGTTGAAGATATAATTATAATTATTAATTATACTTTTTATAATCTTTAAAATTTCTTAAAAATATAGTTTAAAGACTTTACTAAAACTTTAACTAGTTTAAAAATAAAGTTATATTTAAATAAGCTTTATATACTAGTTAATAAAAATTATAAAGTATTAATACTATTTTTTATAAATAATATCTAGATAATTTATAATAAGAGTTATAAAAAGGAAGTTAAAAGAATTATAAATAGTATTTACTCTATATATAAACTATATAAGATAAGTAATATTAAATAGTTTTTAAAGATATAAATAATTAGAAACTATATTTAAAAGAAATTATAACTAATTTATAATACTTATATTAAAAAGATTAGTTGGAAATTCGATTTTATAAAAAGTAATCTTATAAGTACTTTACTTCTAATTATAAAATTTAAGAAAAATAAAGAAGTTATAATAAAATCGAAGATTAAGAAGTATTAAAAGAAAGTAAGATTAATTCTATATACTATAATTATATTATATATAGATATTACTTTTATAATCTTATAACTCTTTTATTTTTTAATTAATCTATTAGAAGAATATTTGAAAATAATAGATTACTATATTAATTATCTATAGAGAATAAAATATTTTATTATAAAATATAATATAGATTATTTATTATAACTACTTATTATCTTAGATATATCTTTTACTAATAATAATAAAATAAAGAGATTTTTTTAAAAGTATATAATATTACTATATAGTAGACTAATTATTTGAAAAATATTAAAATAAGATATAATAATAATATCTATAACTAAAACCAAACTACTTAGTATAAAATAAATTACTAAAGAAATTATAATTATAAAAAGATTATTGAAAAAACTTAATCTAATTATTCTTAAACTTATTATTATCTATTATAATAATATATAAATAATAAGATTAATAATAAGTAAAAATAAGTAAATCTCAATTAAACTATAATATATCGATATTTAAAATATATAATTAAAATAGGAATATATAAAGAAATTATTTAATATTACTTATTTTCCTATTAAGAATATACTAGTTAATAGTTTTATTAAGAACTTAATATATTAATAGTTTAAATACTTTTATATTTATTTAAACTTATAGAATATAAGAGGAAAAATCAAGAAACTTAATCTAGTAGTTAATAATCTTTAACTAATCTTTTATTTATTAATATTTTTATTTGATTTATAGTCTTAAGACAAATATCTAATAATAAATTTATATTTAAAATTTATAAAAAAGCTAGATTAAATCGATTAATCTTCTAAAAAACTATTAAAATCTTTATTTGAAAATCAATTTTACTTTATTCTTTTTAACTTACTATTAAAAACTCAAAGTATAATAACTAAAAAGTATTAATTATATTAGAAATATATTCTAATAAATAGATAATTCTATATAATATACTTTAATAGATTTAAAATCTAGAAGAATATAAGTTAATAGATAAATAATCTAGAATAATATAAAGAAAAATATAAATAAGAATTTTAGTTTAAGAATATAATATTATAATTCTATAAGCTAGATATAGAGTAATTTAGAATACTTTTTATATATCTTATAAAAACAAAAGGATTTTAAACTTAAAATAAACTTAATTCTTAAAACTAACTTCTAAACTAAAATTTATAAAAACTAAAAGAATTTATTCTAAATTATCTTTTTAGAATCTAATTATTACTTTAATTTAACTATTATTAATATCTTTACTTTTTCTATAAAGAATCTATTTACTATTAACTTTATAATCAACTTAGTCTATATTTTATATAAAACAACTAATAATCTAGATATATTCGAAGAACTTAAGAAGTAAATAAAGTAATTAATATTATAGTAAAATCTTTAAAAGATAAATAAAGTTTATATATTAGGAAGATCTCGACTAAATAAAGATATTAAAATATTTATAAAAACAAAAGTATCTTAAATATAAAGAGTAATAAGAGAGTATATATAAAAAGGATAATAAAATAAATTTAGTTTATTTATAAAACTAAAAGGGAAATATAAAATATAACTTTATTTATAAAGATTATTAAAGATAATAACCTATATTAGCTAAAATATATTTATTATTTTAATATAAAGTATAAAGAATATACTATTATAAAATAGACTTTGAAAAGTAGAAAATATACTAAAGTTCTTAATATAATAAAAACCTAGTAATTAAATAATAAAAGTTTTAGATAAAATAAAAATATTATTATCTTTAAATTTATTACTTTTATTATTAACCTCTTTTACCTTTATATCTTCTTTTTTAGACTTATTATCTAAAAGTCTATTATTAAAATCAATTCTAAAAGCTTTTATTTAATATTAAAGATATATTCTAACTTTTATAAATTCCTAGAAATAAAATTAATAAGCTTATTATAATAGAATATAGAATATTACCTTTTTTAATACTCTTTTCTTAAACTTAGCTAATAAAGTTTAAATAAAAAGAAAAAACTTTTTCGAAATAAACTAATATTTCTTTATTTTATAAAACTAATATCTTTTAAACTTATTAGAATATTTACAATTATAATAAATATCTTACTTATTACTATAAAGAGTATTTCGAGTATAAACTTTATAAGAAATAGAATACTTTTCTTTATATTCTCCTAAGTTAGACTAATTCTACTACTTAGTATAAAAAGTCTTAGTTATAAGTCTATTATAAGATTTCTTAGAAAGATTGTTTAAAAATATATTTTTAGAATTATCTATAAGATTAATTAAACTAAAACTAGAATAAAAATCTTTATAAGAATTTTAAGAAGTTTTAAGTAACTTAATAATATTATAATTAAATAAACTATATATATTAGACTTAGAATAATAATTATTATAACTTGATTAAAAAGTAATTAATAATAGTATTATCTAACTCTTAAGTAAATTAGTTAAACAAGACTCTTTATAAATAACTCTATAATTTAATTAAGAAATAATCTAATTAATAGAAGTAAAAAAAGTATATTACTAAATATAAATATTTATATATTATTTAATACAACTTATTATCGAATATAAAAAGTATATAATAAATTAATTTATATATAAATAAAACTCTTAATTAGAATATTCTAAAGAAGTAATAAAATAATTATTTATAAAAAACCTATCTAAACTAAATATAAACTATATATTCAATAAAGCTTTAATAGATATATTTAATATCTTATAACCCTTTAACTCTTAAAGATAAAATAAAACTTTTATATTATATTATTTTAAAAAAAAAGTAAATACTTACTTAATATTTAGAATAGTTGTATTTAGAATAAAGAAAGGAAAATTATAATAAAATATATAAGATTATAAAAATATAAACTCTTTATTAGTTATTTAGAATATAAAATCAATTAAATCGATTTCTATATAATTAGAAAAAAAAGATAATCTAATAGATCTTCTTAGTATATTAATAAAAGTATAGTTAGTATAATTAGAAATAGAAACTAATTATAATAATTAAGAGTAAGAAGAGTCTAACTAAACTTAGTTATAAAAAGATTAATAATTAGAAAGTAAGAAGATTAAGAAAATAAAATAAAAATTAAACTTATTTATAAGAACTAAATAATAAGATCTTAAATACTCTTATTAGATTTAACTAAAAGTAAAACTACTTTATAATTAGAAAATATAAAATTAAAAGATAAAAAGAATTAAACTTATTTATATTATTCTTATAATATATATCTATAAGTAGTTAAGGATATATAAAGAGTTGATTTTATATTATTTGATTATAAAAAGTATATTTAATAGAATATATATTAATATAATAATCTAGTATATTAATTAATATATAATTATTCTTACTTTTATTCCTTTTATTTATATTAGAACAATTCTACTTAGAAAGTATAATAATTATAATTATAAATATAAAAATTAGAAGAAAAATAAATAGAAAGTAATAATATAGATAATAGTACTATAGTATATATATATTATATAAATAGAAGAAATATTTCTACTATAAATATATAGAAAACTTACTTTAAACTTTATTATTATAATAATAATTTATTAAAAAACTAGTTTTAACTAAAACGATAATAATAAAAATAATTATTTAAAATAAACAATTCTAATTAATAGTTATTTACTAAGTTAACTAGGTATTTACAAATATATTTCTAATAAATATTCAACTCTTTAATTATAGTATTATCGACTAAGAAGACTATTTAATAATTATAAAAAATTATATCTACTAGAATAAAACTCTTTGAAAATCAATTAAAAGTAAAAGTAATTTACTAAATATATAACTTTTAAAATAGAATATTAGAAATTATTTTATTTATTAATCTCTTTCCTTTTCTTAATATAGTTTAAAGTTATAATCTAGAGAGTATATTATAAAAAGTATTATTTAACTTGATAATTATATTAGTACTAATTAACTAATATAGTTAGTTTAGTAATATAATTATTACTTTATATAAGATTCGATAATACTTTAACTAATTATTATAATTATATTATTAATACTCTATTAATTAGATAGCTAAAAGAACTAACTAAAAATTAGATTAGCTAAAGAAATTAATTAGAAAGTAATAACTAAAAGTTTTATTCTTTATTATTAATCAATATAATTAGTATTATTTCCTCTTAGCTAAAAATCTCTATAAAAGAAGAAGAGGTTTTAACTAAAGAGAAAGTAATTAATTTTTACTTTACTACTTTTATTCTTATTATTCCTCTACTTAGCTATTAATATCTCTAATAAAAGATAATTAGTTTAAAATTAAACTTTTAATTAATTAACTTTATTTATCTTAATATTAGTATTAAGTATATTAAGATTTAGAAATAGGAATTAGTTTTAATATAAATTATAAAATCTAGATAAAATAAAGATTTTAGAATTAATTATATTTTAATTTATAAATTAGTTTTTTAAAATAAAATCTTAATTTCTTTTAAAACTAAATAAATTATAATTAATACTTTTTATTAATTAAAATTAAAGTATAATTATATTAAAACTTATATATATTAATTAAGTTTTACTAATAATAATAAATATAAATATAATAAAAAAGAAACTTCTAAATATCTTTTTATTAATTACTATTTACTTATTAAAACTTAGTTTAAGTTAAAAAACAAGTTTAATATATATTATTTTAACCTTCTATTACTATTAGATACTAAGTTTAAAATCGATATTAACTTAGAATTTATTAAAGATATTAATATTTATATTTAGAAATATTATTTAATCTAATTAATTAATCTTAAACTTAATTAATTTTTTAAATTTAAAACTTAAATTAGAACTTATCAAACTATTAATATTAAGTTTAATACTACTTTAATATTAGTTTAATATTATATATTAAAACCTTTTTAACTTAATACTTTTCTTAATATTAAGAGTTAGAATTTACTTTTTTATTATTATTTCTTTTACTAGAGTTTAACTTTTAATATCTTTTTATAATATATAATATTATATATATATAGCCTTTATATATACTTAGTTGCTAATAGCTTAACTATTAATTATCTTACTATAATCTCAGATTTATACAAGATATTAAAATAAATAAAAAAAAAAAAAAAAAAAAAACTTTGAATTTATTACTTGAAAAGTCGAAACTTATACTAGAAATAAAGTTTAAACTAAATTTATAACTTAAGTTAAACTTTTAGTAATTTAGCTTTTAATAATCTTACTAATTAAAATTAAAAATATTATTCTAATTAAAGCTTCTTTTATTAGTATAGTTACTAGCTTAAAAACTAATAATAATAAATAGAAGATTATTAAATTAAAGATTAAGTTTAAATAAATTAAATCTAAACTTTTAAATTAATTAATTTTAATTTAGAATATTTCTTCTCTCTTTTTAATTCTTTTTATTTAGAATTTAATTAATAAGGCTTTTAAAACTAAAAGAATTAAAAAGCTAGTAATCTCGATTATTACTAGTATAACTAATAAAAAGAACTTTATTTTAATTATTATAACTTTTTATATAATTAACTTCTTAATTAAGAAATTTAATATTTAGAAAAATCTTATTAATTTTAAAATTATTTAAAAAGATAAACTCTAGTTTAAAGTTATATTATATAAAATATTTACTTTAAAGTTTAATATACTTAATAGAATAATATTAGTTTTAAAAGAATTAAAGATATTTAATTTATCTTTTAAATTATCTTTAATCGAAACTCTTTATTAACTTTTAATTAAAATTAACTAAGTAATTAAAAGAGTTAATTCGATTATAATCTTCTTTAAAATTAATAAAGAAGTAAATAAGTATATAAGAAATTAAGTTTATATTATTAGAATCTTAATTAAAGTTGAAAGACTATTTAATATAACTAAATTAATCTAATATATTAAATACTAAAGTTTTAAGTATATTACTTAATTTTATAAATACTAAGTTAAATATAGATTATATACTAAACTATATATAACCTTTTAGTATATTTATAATTTATATAATATTAAAAGTAAAGCTTATTTATATTTAGCTTTAAAATATATTAATTACTTTGAAAACTATATTAATAACTTAAAATCTTATAAAGTATATAAAGTAATAAAAAAGACTTTAATATTTAAACTTGAAAATATTATTTAATCTAGTTAATTGATTTTTAAATTAGACTTTTAATTTAATATCTAAGAAATATAATATTAAAACTTAATATTAATTTAATATTTAATATTAAACTTAATATTAGTTTATTAAAGTTTATTTAATTTATTATTTTCTTTAATATTTTTAATTTTTTATTATTTATTTCTTTAAAATCAAGGTTAGACTTTTAATATAATTTTATTTTATTAATATTATATATATTTAGCTTTTATAAATATATTTAACTGCTAGCGGATTAACTACTAACTATCCTATTATAATCTTAAACTTATATAAGATATTAAAAAAAAAAAAAAAAAAAGTAATAAAATAGTAAATAAACTAGTAAAAAAAGTAACTAGTTTAGAATCAAACTTTTAATCGATTAACTTTATTTATCTCGATATTAATATTAAATATATTAAGATTTAGAAATAGAAATTAATATTAATATAAGTTATAAAGTCGAGATTAAATAAAAACTTTAAAACTAATTATATTTTAATCTATAAATTAACTCTTTAAAGTAGAATTTTTTTTTATTTATTTATTTTAATATTTTATATAAGTCTAAGACTATAATAAGATAATTAGTAGTTATACTACTAATAGTTAAATATATATAAAAACTATATATATATAATATTATATATAATAAAAAGATATTAAAAGTTAAATCTTAGTAAAAGAAATAATAATAAAAAAGATAAGTTTTAACTTTTAATATTAAGAAAAGTATTAAATTAAAAAGACTTTAATATATAGTATTAAACTAATATTAAAGTGATATTAAATTTAATATTAATAATTTGATAAATTTTAATTTAAGTTTTAAATTAATAAATTAATTAAGTTTAAAATTAACTAACTAAGTTAAATAGTATTTCTAAATATAAATATTAGTATCTTTAATAAATTTTAGATTAATATCAATTCTAGATTTAATATCTAATAATAGTAGAAAGCTAAAATAATATATATTAAATATATCTTTTAATTTAAAGTAAATTTTAATAAGTAAATAATAGTTAATAAGAAGATATTCAAAAGTCTTCTTTTTATTATATTTATATTTATTATTATTAGTAAAATTTAATTAATATATATAAACTTTAATATAATTATATTCTAACTTTAATTAATAAAAAGTATTAATTATAATTTACTTAGTTTTAGAAAGAATTGAAATTCTACTTTAAAGAATTAATTTATAAATTAAAATATAATTAATTTTAAAATTTTTATTTTATTTAGACTTTATAATTTATACTAAAACTAATTCTTATTTTTAAATCTTAATATACTTAATACTAATATTAAAATAAATAAAATTAATTAATTAAAAATCTAGTTTTAAACTAATTATCTCTTTAATTAATTTATTTACTATTTTATTACTTTCTATATTATAATATTTTAGAATTTAAATTAATTTAATATTAATACTTTTATTAACTATTTAACTATTAATATTATATATTCTTATTAACTATTTTTATTTTAGATTATTATTAAATAAGTTTAGTTTATATAGTCTAATTTAGTTATTATTATAAATTATATATTCTTATCTTTTTTAAACTAGCTAACTAGTTAATTTGATTATTTAAATAATCTTTTCTAATTTATTATTATATATTAGTTAATTCTAACTAATATTCTATTTATATATTTAAATTAATTTTTAATTTAAATTTAAAAAAGTTAATCTAATTTCTATTCTAATTTTAGTTTATAATTAGAACTTGTTTATATAAAAGAAAAACTAATTTAATATTAATATAGAAACTAGTTTCTAATAATCTTTAACTTTATTCTTCTTTAAAAATTAATTAATTTAAATTGAAAATAAATTTAAAAGAGTTCAAAAAAAGAATTTAAATAAATAAATCTTTTCGAGTTTATTTAAATTAATTAATAAATATATTAATTATTTAATCTAGTCTATTTATATTAACTTTAATATTAATTTCGATTTTAACTTTAATCTTAACTTCTATCTAGTTTTTAAAAAATATAAAAAGTTAAAATTAGAAATAAATTTCTAATAATTTTATAACTTCTAATAATTTAATTTTTAATAACTTAGCTTTTAATAACTTAGTAACTTTTAATAACTTAGTAACTTTTAATAACCTTTTTAAAGTAATTTATAAATTAGATAGTTTTTTAAAAGTTTAAGAAACTAGAAAGTATATTAATAAGTAGTATTAGTAAGATAAATATTAAAAGATATTAATATAGTTTTAATATTTATAATTAGAATAAAACTAGTTTTAAAAATATTTAGTATTTTCTAGAAAGTTAAATTTTAAAGTAATTGAAATTAGGTTTTGAAATTAGTTTATTTTTTATATTAAATTAAGAAATTATAATCTAAGATACTAATAATATAAATAATATATAATTGATATATTATATAAAAGAATAAACTAATTTAAATATTAACTAATTAATTAACTTTAAGAAATATTAATTTAACTTAACTAATTTAAATAATAATATAACTTTTAAATTTAAAAGTATTATTAAATTAAATACTAAGTTAT
>JANHAA010000203.1:0-58371 GCA_026225975.1 Clarireedia hainanense | reverse complement strand
TACTATCCCTCTCATATATCGCAATCTCTCCCCCCCCCCTCCCCCCCGCCCCCCCCCCCCCCCCCCCCGTTTACCTCCCAATCGGCACCAACGCCGCCGCCACACTCCCCACCCCGCGCTCCGTTGCTAAAAGATTAAACTGCGCCGCCGCATTCCTGGTATCCTGTATATCGATCCTAATCCCCAGCCCATTAATATACGCTCTCGTTGTCGGCGACAGCGGACGCATTTCCTTGCCTAGTCCTATTATCAGGAGATCTGCCATTGAACATCACCAGATTAGCTATACTGCATCCCTATGATCCAATTGACATAGACTTGAACGTAGATGTAGATATGTTTCCAACCCAAACACAGAAAACACAAGCTGGGCAAAACATAAAAACATAACATAACATAACCAAACAAACTCCCCCCTCCCCGCACCTAAGACTCACCAGGCCTCGGCCACACACACCCCAACAAACCCCAAGCCTGCTCACCCACCTCCCACTGCCCCTTCCCATTCACCATCCCCTCTCCCTTCCCCTCAGCAGCCAACCAAGGCCTCCAAGCAAACGCCTCCCCGCCCAGCAACAGGACCCCATCCCCGTCGGTGATCTTAACCCCGCTATTCAAATGGAAGCCATCGGACAAACAGGCATCGATGCTGGTCGACGGCGCGGGCGTGTTGCCCAGGACGTCGAGGCTCGCGAAGTCCGTCTGGGTGGTTTCCGAGGACGCGGGTCCGCGGTAGGTGGTTGGTGGGGGGCGGGAGGAGGTTGCGTGGGAGCGCGAGGGGTATGGAGATTGGGATGGGCGTCGTTGGTGGAGACAGATTGGGCTGAGGGAGCGCGGGCTCTGCATAGAGGGGGAGAGAACCAGGGCTGCGATTTCGTGGATTGTGGGACGGGTGTGCGGGCGTAAGAAGGATGTGCGGAGGTGCGACATTGTGGTTTATGTTGAGTTTGATTGTCTAGAGCTTCTCAGAGAGGAATCCCGATTATAATCTTCTTGGGTGTGTGTCGAAGTTCTGTATTGTCCGTTTGCTGATGGGGTTTTTTTTTAATGATTGAAGCACCGAAAGCTTAGTTCTAGCAAACATTGCCGAATCAAAAGCTCGGAGTCGAGAACGTCATCGGAAGCTTGGCTACAGTTAGGACATCACAGTACAACAACACACACACACAATATCGTTACCACAAATATTTATAGCTAGAATCATAATTCCCATCTCTAATATACTATGGTAATATATCTAAGAATGTAGGAAATACCTCGTCGTCCACTCATTCAAAAGAGATCAGTCATAGCTCCATGACTTGCATCACCGACCAACCTAGAATATTTTGCTAATACCCCCCTATTTACCACACTCTTTGGTGGTTTCCAAGCTTGGCGCCTTTGCTCTATTTCTTCTGGGGACACGTCCATGCTCAAAGTATTAGTTTCGGCTGATATGGTGATCACATCGCCATTTTTCACTAATCCAATTGGGCCACCGACAGCTGCCTCTGGGACGACGCTGGAGGTTGAGTCAGTATGGTTATTATTCTAGGAACGGGTATAGGGGTGAGGTAGATAAAAATTGGCTACACATAAATCGCCAGGCGGTATGAAGTTGACTTACTGTCCTACAATAAATCCATGGCTAGATGATTGTCAATGAGCGGAAGATAGCGGGTGGATGGGTGAACATACCTAGCACCAGAGTATCGCCCATCAGTAACGAGAGCCACATTCGTAAGGCCGGCACCCATTATAGCTGCGCTGGCCTTAAGCTGTTCTGGCATACCACTGAAATCATGTTAGCCCGACGATGCGTAATTTTTGGCTGGACTTGGGCGGGAAATCAACTTACGGCCCTCCCTTGGGTCCCTCATAACGCACAATCAAGACAAGATTCTCTCCATGTGGTATTTGACCCTTGTTCAAAGCTGTGTCGAGTTCATGCTCTTTATCAAAAACCATGGCCTTCCCAGTGAACACAAGACCTTCCTTGCCAGTAATTTTTGCTACAGCCCCACCTGGTGCCAAATTTCCCCGTAGAATCTGCAGATGACCAGTCTCTTTGATTGGATTGTCTAAAGGTCTAATGATAACCTGATCTTGTGGTAGTGATGGCCAGCTTTCTATGTTTTCCCGGAGTGTTTTCCCGGTAACTGTAGGGATGTCACCATTCATCAACCCAGCTGCCACCAGGAGCTTGAGTACAGACGGAGTACCACCAATATTGTATAAATCCTCCATGAAGTAATTTCCGGAAGGCGCCAGGTCTGCCAGGAACGGAATTTTGTTGCTTACTCTTTGGATATCATCAATGGTCAAGGACACTTCAGCAGTACCGGCCATCGCAAGAAAGTGTAGGACAGCATTGGTACTACCACCAAGCGCCATCGTCAATACCAGCGCGTTTTCGAAGGACTCCTTCGTCAGAAGATCCCGTGGTCGGATGTTCTTCTCCATGCAGACCTTGATAGTTTCGGCTGCCTTTACACACTCTCTCATCTTGGCAGGGCTCTCTGCTGGGTTAGAAGATGAACCTGGGAGACATAGCCCCATCGCCTCGATCGCAGTCGACATTGTGTTGGCTGTGTACATACCGCCACAGGCTCCAGCACCAGGGCATGCGTTTCGCTCTAAATCCTCCTACGACCTGGTTAATAAAGAGCCTGAAGAGATACAATGCAACTGGCGACTTACCATAACATCGCTTGGTGTAGCATCTCCTGATGCTGCTCGAAGTTTGTTGTAAATGTATGCCCCACTGCTAATGTCAGCACGCAGAAGATAAATGCAGCCTGATTGTATGATACCTAGCTTCATAACATGTGCTGACATTTATGTCTTTGTTCAACAGCTTCGAAAATCCCTTTTTGATAGTACCTGAAAAGTGTCAGACCAGTTACAAGGTAAAAATCAAGCATCTCCATACCTCCGTAGATCATAAGGAATGGCCTATTGTGACGCGCAGCAGCCATGATAACCTATGGTAACTGTCAGACTCATCTGGCAGAGCGTCAAATTCGCTGAAATGTCACAACGGTACAAAGTCATCACCGTGGGCGACTGAGAAAGTGGCAAGCATTGTGGCATATGCAAAGATGCTTCGTGGAACTCAAACTTACTCCTGGCATATTTTTGTCACAACCGGGAATTGAAATGTTGGCGTCATGATGCTGTGCACAAGTCACCGTCTCGATAGAATCTGCAATGATCTCCCGTGTCTGCAGTGAAAAGCGCATGCCTGCTGTTCGTCAACAGTGAATTCAATATTAATCTCGCAATGTGGCACAGACCTTCACCACCCATAGTGATCGCGTCACTGACCCCTATCGTATTGAATTGCCAACCGAGCATACCCTGCTTTTGTACCGAGTCCTTTACAATCTTTCCGAGATCGTGTACTACCGAGTTATTAACATGTCTGCGTCGGATGTGAATCTTCCTATCTTGTGCAACTTACAGTGCATACTGCAAGTGAACATCAGCCAATTGTGATTCTCGTTCATTTCAGATAGGAAACATACTTGCATGGGTTTCCCTCCCACCACACTGTTGATATTCCAACATGAGGAGCACTTTTCATCATTTCCCGGTTTGGGACACCAGCAGCATACAGCATTGCCTACCAGCAATATCAGTGTCTGTGCAAGCTCTCAGCACCTGAATATTCTCACCTGCGCGCCTGGAAAGTCATGGCCTTTCGTAATTGTTGAGGACCATCGATTTAACGCCGGCTTTCCGTCCACCACGGTGCCAGCTTCCAAGGACGGAAAGTCGATATATCTTGGCTTGTCTGGTATGTTTTCATAGTTTGAGGGTTCCATTGTGGGCTGTAAACTGATTTTAATGGTGGTAGATTTTAATCTCCGAGTTGTAATGAGGATGGGGTAATGATGGGAAGGTTTTCTTGCTGGTGTGCAGGTATAAAACAACAGCTGACGACAGGAGCTGGAGTAGTAGACCAGAGGTGAAATATCAGAATGAGGTATTGCTTCAAAACGTAGCAACTGAAGAGACAACAGGACAGGAGAAAGGTGGTAATGAGAGGAAAGTCAAACTACGGCGGAGGGGCTTTCGGAAATAAGTGGATGGCAAATAGTGGCATGGCTGGTATGGCTGGTATGGCGAAGAGCTAGTATGAAGGTGGTATCCCGAGTTCTGCAGTTTCAGAAGCATCGTGCGGGCAGTATGCAACTAGCAAACAAGCCATCGTGGAATGAATTGACCAGTCTTTCGGGGCCATTTCGTAATCGCAGCAATGACAGCTCATTGTACCAAGGTACCCCGCGGTGCTCCACCGGGATCGGCAATTCCAACGGCTCATTCTTAGAGGAGGAGAAGAGGAGCGGGTAGCGGGGCATGTTGCAAGAAGTAAGGAAAGGATTTTCGAGTCATGTAGCTTGCTATCGGAAATATATTTATGAAGCATTTCGCTTGCATGGCTCGGATGGTATGACCGCGGTCCACCCGGTCGGTCTTATTTCATCCGAAATGCGAAGCGTGATACAGAAGTACCTATGTATCTCCACCTCACACTTCAATCTTCATACTTCGTGACTTAAGTTAATCTTAATATTCCCAACTTGGTTGTACAACAGCTGCCGACGGCTGTGATTTCTCTTTCCAGAACTACTCTATGAATGTATCGTCGGCGTCGTGTCCTGCAGAGCGATTCCACGTCCAGCACCCCGCGGAATGCCTCGTCTCTCATGTACTGCGCTGCATATATGGCCGCTTCACGCCTTTGCCATGAGAACAGCACCGTGGTAGTCGTCTAGTAGGAGGGGAGAGATCTAGTACTTCGTAGGAGGGGAGAGATCTAGTACTTCGTAGGAGGGGAGAGATCTAGTACTTCGTAGGAGGGGAGAAAGGAGAGGTCAGGGTCAGGTAAGGCTTAGCTCTAAGGTTACCGAGAAGCCCATGCGCCCCGCCCCCACCCGCTTCCGAATGCTCCCAAGCTACTAACTAGTATTTTATCTCCTCTCGCCATACCGTACGAAGTAGACCATGGACACGTACCCCAAGCATCCAAGCATCCAAGCATCCAAGCCACATAATCCCCGGTTGATTTTTCCAACAAGTCGAGAATTCATAGGATGTCATGTTGCCTTGACTTGCGGCTGAAAAAACACTCCGTCGCCTGAAATAGGCAGTTAACTCGCAATGCGATTTTCGTGTAACCCCTCGGTGCCAGCTTTATGCATGTCTCGACTTCCGAGCAAATGGTTTGTCAGGAGGCCTCTGCGGTGGCGGCGACGGTAAGATTTTACCAAGGCAGTATCTGCCTACACCTTATGGTAAGCTGAGGTTCAATTCACTTGTCGCAAGGCTGTAGGCTGTATATTGATGATGGTAATAATCCATATTGCACCACTGACTGCACACATCAAACCTCTCTCTTCTCCCTTCAATTCCCTCGACAATCATCTTCTCTGGTTACTCATCGTTTGGGCGCATACAAGGAATAGACACTGAGACGCGATGTCTTCGTCGCCGGACACAAGCGATTCCGATCTGAGTAGGAGACGTCGACGAAATCCTGGCCCACTACCGCCGCCACCTCCATGGGCGAACGGAAATAAGCCTAAGAAGAAGAAGAAACAGGTACCACCCCAAGCGACAATTGACAAGCTCTGGTCCCGGTTTTCTGCCTCGAAGTTTAGCAAAGCGACGAAGATTCTCCCCAGTCCCGCGCCATTTTCAAAGGGCACTTCGGCGAGCACTGTTATAATACCTCCTCCTGTTCCGCAGAATCTGCTTGTCTCGGAAGGTTACGATAGAGCAGTGCAAGAATGTAGGATCAAGGTCAATAAACTTATAAAAGAGTGCCGCAGAGTCAATATGCGTTACCGCGACCCGACCTTCGACATTGATTGGGACCTGAAATGGGAAAGGGGAAATTGCTTGAATTCTCTTACCAACGGCAAATTCGAGGTTTACAAACATCTGCTTTTGAACCCTAGTTCAATTGGTCCAAAGGCTGTGAAGAGGGTTCACGAGATCTTTGAGAAGCCCACCTTCTTGAAAGACAAGATCTCTCCTGCCGATGTGAAGCAAGGCAGTCTTGGAGACTGCTGGTTGATGGCTAGTCTGACCGCATTGGCAAATATGGAGAATGGAATACAAAGAATATGTGTTGAATGGGACACAAGTCGGTGTTATTCTCTTGCGACAGTCCATACCCCTGGCTAACCTGAGAATACAGAAATTGGTATATACGGATTTGTTTTTCATCGAGGTATGTGTGTTACACAAAACCATAACTTACTATCTAACGACTGCCAGATGGCGAATGGATTATATCGATCATCGATGACAAGCTTTACTTGAAATCACCCGATTGGGACTCGCCCTCAGTTCATAGACATTTACTTGAGCAGACCGATCGCGAGGATGTGGAGAAGGAATATAGGAAAACATACCAAACAGGTTCCGAAGCTCTGTATTTTGCTCGATGCAAAGACCAAAACGCAACGTGGCTTCCCCTTCTTGAAAAGGCGTATGCCAAAGCGCATGGGGATTATGCTTGTCTAGAAGGCGGTTGGATTGGGTAGGCATTCTTGCGGAGTTGAAAGATATCAGCTAACAGTTCGCAGGGAAGGAGTCGAAGATCTAACAGGGGGTGTGACTACTGAACTTCTCACATCTGACATTCTCGACACCGACGAATTCTGGCACAATGAGATTCTTAAGGTTAACAAAGAATTCCTTTTTGGCTGCTCAACCGGTCTTCTCGACCGTGGTTATGGTAGCAGGAACGGCATAACTGAGGGACACGCTTATGTCATCATGGAAGCTCGAGAATTGTCGACTGGAGAGCGTCTTCTCAAATTACGGTAGGTCTTAATCATCTGTCCGTAAAAGCTCAGCTAATTCTTTTGATTAAAGAAATCCTTGGGGAAAAGGAAAGAAGGGTAACTGGGAAGGTCCTTGGTCCGATGGGAGCAAGGAATTCACTCCAGATGCACAGAAAGAGCTCAACCATAAGTTTGGCAACGACAGCGTATTTTGGATATCATATGAGGATTTGCTTCGTAAATATCAGCATTTTGACCGAACCCGGTTATTCATGGACTGCCCAAATTGGCGTTTGACACAGAAATGGATTAGTGTAGATGTTCCATGGCGATCTGAGTTTGAGCAACGTTTTACCATTACTTTACAAAAAGAATCACCAGTGGTACTGGTCATAAGTCAGTTGGATGACAGGTATTTTGCCGGCTTATGCGGACAGTATCAGTTCCGATTACAGTTCCGGTTACATGAAATTGGCTCTCCGGACGAAGAAGATTATATTGTACGAAGCCATGGCAATTACCTTATGAATAGGAGTGTGGTTAGCGAATTAAAAAGCCTACCCGCGGGGACTTACTCTGTCTTCGTGATGGTCGCTGCCGAAAGAAACAAAGACGATTTGAATGTGGAGGATGTTGTCAAAGCACAATTGAGGCGCAAGGAGGACAATGACAAGCTGGCACAAATTGGAGCTGCTTACGATCTGGCACACAGTAAGGCGTTGTCACACATGGAAGCTAGGACGAAAGCAAAGGAGGCCTATAACAAGACCAAGGCAAAAGAAGCGAGGGTTGCGCAGAGAAAGGTTCTCTGGGAGAAACGGCGCAGCACTCGAGAGATAATGAGAAAGCAAGAAAAGAAGAATCGCGAAAAACGCAAGGCCCAGGAAGAAAAGGAAGCTGCTGCTGAAAAGGAAAAACTTGATCGCAAACCAAAAGATCGTGGAGTTCAAACGGAGGAGGTTGTGGAGCAACAAATTGAAAAGCATGATAAGTCAGTGCAGACTGAAGATCACCCTCCAGAAACTGTTGAGACGAAGATCGACAATGGGATCATGAAAGAAACAGACAAGGCTATCCAGACGGACGAGGTCCCTCCTTTTTGCAATGGATCCCAAGTAACTCCTATAACTCCTAAAAGTGACACGAGTTCGCCAGGGTCGCCATATATTATTGTCCCGTATGCCGGTCCTCGCCCTCTTGGACCACCACCGATGCCTCCTCCTCCTGGTTATCACAATCGGAGAGAGCCAGTTACCCAGAGAAATTACGGCCGGCCACCACCACCACCTCCTCCTCCTCGTCGAAATTACGTTACTTCGGAAGGAGAATCAAGCGCGAGCCCGGTATCAGATTACGACATGTATAGTGACGAAGACCCTTCTCTTAAGCCACGCAACCAAAACCCAAATCCCGGTGAACAAAGCAAACCAAAGGGAAATGGGAGCGATGGAGAAGAAGAGCAACCAGACCCGTGGAATGCTGTTTGCGTCGTTGGCTTTAGAGTCTATAGCAAGGACGAAGGATTGGTTCTTAAGGTGTATGATGAATTTTTGTGCGATGAAGCATCGACTGTGAAGGATAATGATAATAATGCAACTGATGGCGACGTCGAGGATGCCTTAGATAATGCCGATACACAGGAAAGTAAGGAACGAGACACTGAAAGGACAAACGAGAACGGTGAGGCAAACCCAGCTCTGTTGACCCCGTCGAACATCAACAGCGAGTCTGCTAGCAAACCAGCATCGATTGAAACCAAGACTCAAGGTGATCCTGGAAAGATCGATACCGTTGACGGAGTGGGCGAACTGACCCTGGCTGAAAAGGCCGTTCGGCGGTCAGAAGATTCGAACGTTGAACGTGAAGTAGAACCAATGGTGAAGGATGCAGCAACAACCATTTGAGGCTCTTCGTGGGTGGAATCAGCTGAAGTGTGGTATGATTGACATCCAATAACTCTTGTCTCGAACTATTATTGTTACCTGTATTCCATATTCAACATATATTACTCGGAGGCAGTTTCTTTCAATGTCTCTGAACATTCGCCTCACAAAACAAGCCCGTAACTATAACTTTACGATAATAATACCGATTCTAACAGCAAAGCCTTTGATTGTGTTTTGGGGAACTAATCTATGTACTGTACTGTAAGCACGTATAGTTATAGAAAATACTACTTTATTCTTGATCTTTCCCCTGATGCAGAACGTTAATTCACACCGAGTCGGTAACTTTTCCGAACCAGTAACTTCGGCTACATCCTCGAATACCTTCCAGCTTTCGTTGTGCTGTGCCTCTTCCTTAATTAAAAGATTTCGATTCTGCCGCATGACTCATAAGGCGAGCCAATCACTACTAACTCGTCTTCTGATCTTATTTCTGCGTTCTTGATTTCCTGTGTGACTCGGCCACCATATCGGCTTTGTATATAGAAGTTGGCGCAAACCACTCCTCAAATTTGGACAACGAGAAGCAAACAAAACGCGAAAATGCCACCAAAAATCAAACTTGCATTTCTTTCTACTGTGAGCATAGCACTGCTTGCAGGCTCATCTTTAGCTCAATCAAGCACATCCCTAGCTCAATCAAGCACACCCAATTATGATTATCTTTTAAAAATGTGTTACCCTCTATTCAACAATCACACGCGTTTTCGTGACCTGGACCTTACTTTTGAGGAAGAAATCCCATCTCTTGCCAATTCTCCGTTTCCCTGCGAACAAAAACTTTATATCTCCCAAGTTTGTTCTGCCAATGGCACCACGCCGATAGACTGTAAGTGCGACCTAGGCGTCTTTTTGAAACCACCCTCGAGCTATAATAGTGGCGACATCTACATTCCAGACTCTTCTCGTACTCAGCGCTACCCAAATCTTCAAGAATGATTCCTAACTCCGGTGCTGTAGTCCTAGCTGAACAGGAGTGTCTCTGCCCCTCCTCATTCTGGGTTGCCCTTAGTGCATGTGGCGATTGCTACCTTGCTCATGGCTATCTTAATCAGACCAAAGATGAGATGAGTGCCGAAATCAGTAGCTTCAGTAGCGCGGAATGTCTAGCAACTTCACCACCCATTCAACCGTTCTCAAATATTTGGTACACTACGAGTAGCGTCGACATCAGTAGCCTCCTCAATCCACCAGACCTTGCGATCGGCACAGATAAATTCCCTGACCAAACGGCAGTGAGCAACTACTTCACCAGCACCGGTACAAGCCTCTGGACTACGGGTGCTATCACTGGAAGTGCGACGGCTAGACTGACGAGCTTCACGAATACGGATGATGTGAGGTTCACGCCGACCGCCACTATTGCATCTTCCAGAAGTGGAAGTGCAACTTCTGCAGCAGCGGCAAGTTCGAAAAGCTCGTCGCCTGCGAAACGCTTGGAGGGGACGCGTCTAAACGCACTGATGGGAGTTCTGGGCATGGTTCTCTTGTTTTGAGTAAATGTGGTGATTTAGATGAGACACGAAAGCGGCATGTGAGTGCTGGATTGTATGAAGCATAGGATACATATGAGACTCCCACACGCACATAAGGAGGAGCGCAGGAATAGAAATACACGATACTCGCAATGGGGCCAAGCAGCTTCAGTAATGTGTAATGTCATGTTCAATTAAGGTTAAGCAACAAGCACCGACCTTCCTCATAGTATGTTTGTGCATATGGGACATAATTGCCGATCAGTCAACTTGACGGATGATCTTGCTTGCAACAAGGTCGGACTTTCTTCATTAAAATATTTGTCATCTGCCTGGTTAATATTTCAGATCGAAACTCGAACTTTTCCTAGTTTAAGAAGACTAACTTATGAGATTACCAAAAAAGGCTGTCCAATTAAGCTATTACAGTAATCGCATAAGCTCATCAGTCGGGAGGTGCCGTACTGTAACCTCGGCAAAGGTCCCCGGCGACTTTGACATCAGGTCAGATTCATTACTTCACAGGAACGCATCCTTCGTTCTCACCATTTGATTGTTCGCCAACATGCTTCTCCTTGGTTTAACCGGCTCTATCGCCACGGGAAAATCAACGGTATCATCGATTCTGTCCCAGCCTCCCTATTCCCTACCCGTTATCGATGCCGATTTACTCGCGCGCAAAGTCGTCGAGCCAGGAACTCCTGGCTATCAAAAGATACTCGCGCATTTCTCATCGACGACCCCAGATCTCCTCCTTCCTCCTTCTCCCGATCGCGATGATTCGAAAGGTGCGCCGTTAAACCGGCCCGCATTGGGCCGCAGAGTCTTCGGGGATAGTGAGGAAAGGAAAAGGGATCGGGGTGTGTTGAATGGGATTGTACATCCAGCAGTTAGGATGGAGATGTATAAACAATTGCTAGGCTGCTATTTGAAAGGTTGCTGGGCGGTCGTGTTAGATGTTCCATTACTCTTCGAGAGCGGCATCGACGTTATTTGTGGCACGGTCCTTGTGGTCGCAGTGCGAGACCCAAAAGTACAAATGCAGAGATTAAGGGAGAGAGATTCGCATCTGACGGAAGAGGATGCGGAGAATAGGGTGAAAAGTCAAGGTGATGTGCGCGAAAAGGCAAGAAGGTGTGAAGCAAGAGGAGAGGGCAAAGGGGTGGTTGTTTGGAATGATGGCGGGAAGGAGGAATTAAAAGCAGAGCTCCACAAAGTTATGCAAGCTTTACAAGGGAGAAGTCCGAGATGGTGGGCATGGTTGTTGCTTTTATGCCCTCCCTTGGCTGGACTTTCAGGTGTATGGACTTATTGGAGAAATATGACTATCAATAAGGAGTGGAAGAAGGGAGAACTGCAGGCAAAGGCGAAGCTTTAAGTCTTCATTGGAAGCCGCCTTGACAGGTTATAGTAATTTGATCGGCCCACACATCCTCAGCCACTCATTTTCACTGCATAAATCTATGCTACACATCAAGTTGTATGACGAGCACATCATCACGATAGTATTCGTTTGGTGAGTTGGAACGGATATCACGCCTGTGCCAGACCAATCTACCTCACCAAAGCTTGAGCACGAGAAGGCTTACAAGTCATAAGCAAAAGTCCGAGGGCAGGGCAGCATTTAATCAATTTTGGTCAACTGGGTCACTCTCTAATGGGCGGTAATGGCTATATGTAATGGGTCTGGGGTGGAAAGCAGCTATGTTTCGAAGTCTATAATATCTTCGTTCGGGTAGTTGATTGATGAGTGGTTAAAGCCCTCAATTTCCGGAAGTCTGTAGGCATACGGCTTCGACCAACTGCCGATGACCGCTACCAATCGGGCACCGGTGATTTCATCGAGGTCAGGAGAAGCCATCATACGATATCGAGTTACAATAATCGGTGAACTGATATGTCACACTATATGAAAATTCGTACAAATCATTCGAAAGAGCTCTCTACTTCTGCTATGTGTGAATCATGTGCTGCATCGATTCAAGGAAGGAGGCGTGAACCTAATTTAGGCAGGTGGGGTGTTTCTACCGGATGGATGAGAGACCTAACAGTCACGGAACATCATCTATCTACTTCTTTCAATTCTCAGGTCTAAGTTCTCGGTCCTCTTGTGTTTACAATCAAGGCATTGTGTTTTCGACAAATGTTCCTGTGTCCTTGAACCTTCTTACATCTGCTATTTACTTGCCTATCCGCGATATCATCCAGACCCCAAGCAAGATGATCGAACATCGCCAAATGCAGGGGATCATCAACCACATGAAGCACCTATTTTCCGTTTGACCATTATTCCGACAGGCAGTCAACACATTTCAAGCGCCGGGCGCTTTATTGTTATGATAGAAGCTATCCTTACTTACGTCTTTTCTCTTTGATCATTCTATTTTTACTCTCACCGGCGTCTTCACATAGTAGCCTTCACCCAGTTTTCAAAGACCGCCTTCTCCTTCACAATGGCGCGGGGACCTCAAAATTGGGTGGACTACTTGTCTTATCGGCGAATATATGTCCCACCTGCTCCTGCGGTTCCAAAGGTTGTGTGGCCTACCTCATCCTCTACCTCGACTCTTGTTCAAGTTCGGACTCGGAGCAGCTCTCCATGTCAGCGCTCTTTGAAAGTTTACGTAGAAACATCCGAGTCAGAATATTGCTCTGACCCTGAAGAGGATAGTGCACCCTTGCCTGCCAAAGTGGAAGTGAAGAAGCTTGAGGCACCCAAGCCAGAGGTGGAAATCCCCAAGGAGATTGAGCAAGACGTTAAAAAGCCAGAGAAAGTCGACTTAGAAATCAAAAAACCCGAGAAACCTATGAAGGCTGTCAGGGAACCCGCAAAAGCTAAGCCAGACGTTCCAGTTAGGGAGAAGAAAGCCGAGAAAAGGGTGCAGTTCCAAATCCCCGAGAAACCGAAATCCGCCCTCAAGAAAACTCCCGCTGGGGATTCACTACATCCTCCAATTATTCCATTCGATGAATGTGACGGATGCGAGTGTCTGCGCCATAAACATAAAAGCAGCACCGTTGATTCGGGAAGCGACGAAAGTGACATTCGTCCACTTGTCAAGCGCATAAAAAACGATCAACGCTTGCGCAACAACTCACAACATACAGATCGCGATCCGAAGTGCCAACACCAAAAAGATCAAGAAGAGCTTCAAGGTAATGCTATCAGTTCCGATCGAAGAGCTCAGCCTAGAATTAATATCTCTCATACATATCAGACCAATTCACAAAACAGCAGTCCCCCTCTCCGAAACAAATTCTACAAACCAGATATGGAGCAACGCGTCCTTCATGCCATGAGAGCCGACGTGATATTGAGGGAAGACGTAATTGAAGGTCCTTCAGATCCTCGTCCCAACGCATTCTTCGATACTAAGAATGGTGTGCTTCGTGTTTACCATGGCAACGTCTATGGAAATCCATTTGCGAGCCTTCTGCCCCCAGCTCACACGCCTGTAGGTACCTTTGGTCCAAGTATTGCTATGAACCCACCACCACATGAGCAGTTCTATACTCAGCAGCGCAGGATCTCAAATGGCCACCACTTTCAAAATAACTTCAATGATCAATCCAACTTTCACCATCAAAATCCTTACGCCAATCAGAATAATATGCCGAATAACCAACAAAATTACCTTCAGAATAACTATCAGGGCCAGCAACCGGCTAAATACATGCAGCAGTCACAAAAAATGCCAGGAGGCTGGGTCGATGATGCAGATAAAAACCAAGATTCTGGCTGGGATAACAATAAGGCAAATAATGACCACTCCGGTCATGCCCAAAATAATACCCAATCTTCTGACAACGTCAACCAAGATGGGGGCTCCGGCTGGGGCAACAACAGTCAAAGTAGCCAGTCGAACAACCAGAAGCAATCCGGATCGAATAGTGGAAACAACAATAATAACAATAAGTCCGGCGGAAAGAACGCAAAGAAGCAGTCGAACAATGGCTCCGTGCGTGGAAGTGGAAGTGGCGATCGAGGTCGAAAAGCCCGACCAACAAATAATTCAAATGGCTGGTCCGGAAACAGTGGTGCAAATAAAGACCCAGCTTGGGGCAGTGGCGAACAGAATCAAGCTGCTAATGACTACTCCAACAATCAGGATTCCGGCTGGGGAAATGATAACAATCAGAATGATCAGAACGGAACTTCCAGCTGGGGTAACGATGAAGATAACCAAGGTTTCAATGATAACTCAAATAATCAAGAGTCAGGATGGGGAAATGATGATAATAACGACCAGGAAAATGCAGGTGGCCAACAAAACGAAACGTCCGGGGGCTGGGGAGATTTTGGAGAGCAGAACAACAACGACAACAATAGTTATGGAGGTTGGGGAGGTTCAGGAGAGCAGCAGGAAAATAACAATACTGGGGGTTGGGGGGACTCAGGAGACCAGCGCAACAACAACGACTCGTGTGGCTGGGGTGGAGGAGGTGGTGATGGAGACTGGGGAAACACTGGAAACCAGGAGAGCAACAACAACTCCGGTTCTGGAGACTGGGGAAATGGTGAGAATGGTGGGAATGAGCAGGATAATAACAACTCTGGGTCTGGCGATTGGGGCAATTCTGGCAAACAGAACCAGAATGCCTGGAACAGTAAATCGAACAATAATAGTTCCAACTGGGATTCGAAGTCAAACAATAAAGGGTCAAGAAAGGGATTCAATGGTTCGCAATGCAGCAACAGCAATCCAAAGAAGACCTCCAACGAACAGAAGAAGAGCTTTAATGATCCTGGCTGGAATTCTAATCAAAACAATAATGGCGGCAATAATAATGACTGGGGAGAGTCGGCGAACAGCGGTTGGGGAGCTCAATGTGCAGCACAGAGCACGAAAGGTCCAGGCTGGAATGATCGAAAGGGAAATCAACAACGTTCAAGCAGCGGGTCAGGCAAAAACCGGAAGGGTGATGATGATGGAAACAGAAATTTCTCTGGTAGATCCGGAAGTCGTCAAAGGAGCCAGTGGGGGGGAGGTGGTGACGGGGCTAATTCCAATCACGGAGCTGATATTGGAGAATATCATGAACCAACAAGCACGGAATTGCTAGACAACTTTCACGAACGAGTTTATGGGGGCATGACTTCTATGCAACACTCTGGAGCCAACACGGGGAATGGAGGATATGGTGACGATTGGCGCAATGCTGCTCGTACCCACGGCAATAAAGGCCCCTCTGCAGCTTCTTTGGCGGGAAGTTGGGTATCTCATTGCTCGAGCAATCATGGCGGACAACGCAAAAGTGGCTGGTGAGAGATCACTTGACTTGGCTGGCTTTTGTAAAGTTTGATATCACATCAGTTGTTGTAAATTACTTGTATCAGACTACACATGTCTTTCGGGAGCGATTGAGAAGAATAGGGAATTCTGTAATTATATATTCTACGCTTTACAAGATGTTTGAATGAAACCTTGATGTGGTATCAATTAAACAAACATGCTTTTCCTGTTCAGATATTTGCAATGTTGGTTTAAGTCGTGAGTAAATTTCAATGTCTAGTTTCCATTGTGGTCCATGTTGTACAAAACAGTCTGCATTATTGATTTGCTGCTGAGATCTTGGGGTTTTCAAGCTATCCTCGATTGGTTATACCGCCTTTGAGCTTCCCTTGCAATATTATTGTAACGGGCTCTCGACTTCAGTTGGAACTTTTGCAAAGCTCAAACTATCCTCAACACAACATTCAAACAATACAGGATGTCTACCATAACAACCACTGCCCTTCAAACCTCCTACCCTCCTCTCCTACCCAATTCCTTCAACGCGAACCAGCCTAAAACCATCCGCCTCTACCCTCTCTCAAATTACACATTCGGCACTAAAGAGACTCAACCCGAAGAAGATCCCTCCGTCCTTGCACGCCTAAAACGCCTCGAAGAACATTATGTCGCCCACGGCATGCGACGAACCTGCGAAGGTATTCTCGTCTGCCACGAACACAACCATCCTCATATTCTGATGCTTCAAATCGCAAACGCATTCTTCAAGCTACCGGGTGACTATCTGAAGCCCGAAGATGAGGAAGTCGAAGGCTTCAAACAGCGATTGAACGAGCGCCTAGCGCCTGTGGGCACGCAGTTCAGTGGTGAGGGCGTCAATGAGGAGTGGGAAATCGGTGATACTTTGGCGCAGTGGTGGAGGCCGAATTTCGAGACCTTCATGTACCCGTTTATTCCTGCGCATGTTACGAGACCGAAGGAATGCAAGAAGTTGTACTTTATTCAGCTTCCCAGACAGAGTATGTATTTCCATCGAATTTTGTGTCGGGATGATGGTTATGGAGTACACACAGAGAGGCTGATATGTGGACAGAAGTACTGAGTGTGCCCAAGAACATGAAATTGCTCGCCGTTCCACTCTTTGAACTCTACGACAACACGGCAAGATATGGGCCGCAGCTTTCAGCTATTCCGCATTTACTATCGCGATATAATTTCGAGTTTATCGATGAGCAAGGACAGGTAGTAGCAGTCACGCCGGGAGGTGGACCAGATGATGGATTCGCACCAAAGACTAAAGTGCTAGCTGGCGGTGATGAGACAATGGAAGAAGCTGATATGAAGGAAGAAAATGGTGTTCAATAAACTACAGGATATGGGGATAGGTATAGGGGAATTCAATGGCGGCATGGAAAGGCGTTTAGAGGATAAGTGTTCGAGATTGGAGTAATCTACAGGATGGATTGAATCATGAGCAATGCACTTGGCACAATTTACTTCACAGATATCAAAAAACATTGAAGATGTCCCCTTGGAAAATTCGTGACTGCTGTATCAGGCACACATGTTTGTGAACATAGAACATATGTAAGCTCACCCCTGTCGAGCTCTCCCCAAACCCAAACCTACGTACAGTATGACGTCCCAGCCCACCCCACCAAAATCTACATCCGGAGTCCAAAAACCATTCGAATGCCTTCTCAATCCTCAGACAACGAAACTACGACTCGTTCGCAGCATAACACCTCAAGCGACTCCTCATTCCCACTCTACCTGATCCTCTTCGTCTTCTGCTTCCTGCTCGCGCTGTTCCCCTCTCTCTTCCACCTCGTCTGGACCTTCCCACTCAAGCTCATCCTCCCCGCCGCATACCACTCCTCGCTATCGCCTCACTCGCGCCCCAAACCCGCCGTCATGTCCTGGTCGCAGAAAACCATCTCGCTGCCGTCGAAATCAAAGGGCGCGTATCTCGTCACCGATCACATTGTCTCGTCGCTGCCAGAGATCAAGAACTATAAGGTCGGCTTGCTGAATTTGTTTGTGCAGCATACGAGTTGTGCGCTTAGTTTGAATGAGAATTGGGACGAGGATGTTAGGTCCGATATGAGTGATGCGTTGGATAGGATTGCGCCGGAGGATAAGAAGGGGGAGTTGTATAGACATAGTGCCGAGGGGTTGGATGATATGCCGGTTGGTTTTTCCTGGTAGTTTATTTCCTGAACATAGGGAGACTAATTAGAATCTAGGCACATGTCAAGTCTGCGTTGGTGGGCGCAAGTGTTACGATCCCAATCACGAATGGGAAGTTGAATACAGGTACTTGGCAGGGGATCTGGTATTTGGAATTTAGGACTAGTAAGCATTCGAGGAAGGTCGTTGCTACAATTCAAGGAGAGAAGATGTGAGGGTTTAGTTTTAGATAGTTGTAAAATTGCATCGGCTTTTGGGTGCTCGGTGCATGCTGCGGGGGAGGTGCATAATTCTTGGGGAAACATGCCAGTGTCAGCCACTTGCAATCAATCAATGTTGCGTGGCATCAATGCGATATAGTTCATCATTATAGCATGGCACCAATACCTTCACTGATTATTGACATAATGGCTGAGCTGGATGAATTGGCCAGCTTATCACTACAAGGCATTTTTCTATGTGGAAGTGCACACAAGGTTTCATCCCCGCAACTTAGCATTGCATTTATATACACTCTTCCTCTAGTCACCGCTTTATCCACCTTGGCCTCTTATCGTTGACCAAGAGGCTCATCAGTAATTCTTTGTGATTCGTTAATCTCAGCAGAGTGGCCTTGCGCCTCTAGAGGATATGGAGTGTCTGGAAGAGATTCGAGATGAGCTCGGTGGTGCTCATTGGCCTAGTTATGATATCAGTAGAGATGAGTGTATAATGGGAAGACTGTAGCTCACAAATGGAAGTCCGCAGTAAGTGCATGCGCAGATCTGAGGCTTGTCGACGTTGATGAAGATTCTTGGGTGTCCTAGCGGTCCTCCACCTCCGTCGCATTCAACAATGCGGTTGTGTGTCCATCGAACTGGTTGCTTGTGAATCAAGGCAATGGCTGCTTGCGGGGCTGGCTGGAGAAGAGTCAGCGGGTCGGGATACATTTTCCCTCCCAAGCTTTCAACACATAAGGAGGTTCAGTGGATGAAGGCCTCAATATCGTACCTGGGCGTCCATGATAGTCTGCTCGAACCTGGGTCCCGTCATAGCTCTACTTCTAGGGTTTTGACTTCGAGACCATGTTTCCGCCCTGTTTGGCGCCTGCATCACTCTAAGCTTCTCTGCTGTTGCCGAATCCTCCTGCAGTGATGCATCTCTGTGTGGTGTTTCCATGGGAAGCTCGTTTGTCTTTGAGACATTTGGGACCTCTTTCGGAAGGTTGGGGTCATTGATCTCCCGTTGATCATTTGCGGAAAACGCGTACGTTCGTCTGGCTGCGAATTGAGCTCTGCGAGAAATTTGCCATACGGCCCTGGCTCTAACGGCTGACAGCATTTTGCTGATGTTCCAATTGCTCGAATCGTCAAACGAAGTCGTTTTACCTAGTCGTCCTTCGTTCGAGGTCCGCTTACGTAATTTCCCGAAAGCTTAATTCTCACTGGATTCGGAAAAGGTCCGCCTTAGATACTTTTTGACTTTCTTTTACCTCCGTGCGACCTGTTGTACATTGGACACCCTGCAGATTGCGAAGGGTCAACAATCTACATCCAACGATCCTATTTTATCCAGTTGGGTATCCTACAGCTTGATAATTAACATCGGCATCCTCCTTTCATCTCACCAGCTTGTTTAACAATCTACAAGTATGTCGACCAGCGCAGGATCACCGACCAGTGTGCCAAAGGCAATGTCTTCCAGGCTTTTAACGATGAAGTTCATGCAGCGAGCTGCTGCTTCGTCTCCTACGAGCCCGTCTACCTCAACATTAGAAGAACCATCGCCGAAACGACAAAAGACGGCGCATACCACACCTACAAAATTCAACGTTGACACTTTGGCCGATAACCGGGCGATTCGTGCGGCGCTAGAGGAAGAAGAAGCTAAGAAGCAAGCGGCATTGGATAGAGCAGCTGCGGAAGCTGGAGACACACGATGGGTATTAAGTTTTGAGGACAGGAAGCATCTGGATAGGCCAACGAATACTTTACGGGTTGTTCAAGCTGGATTTGCGAACCTGGATCAGCCTTCACCGATAAAGGCGCATGATGGCGATGATGATGTGGCTGCAGAAGACAGACCTATCATGGTCGGGAGGAGGAGTTTTGGAAAGTTTAATAGAATTTTAGAGGTACGCCGCGGATTTTGGTTGATCTTCTGATGGATCACATGTTAATTTTTCCGAATAGAAACAGCAGAATCCAAACCAGGAAGATTCATCGTCATCTTCGGAAGAAAGCGACAACGAAGAATCACAGGACAATTCCGATGCTGAAGCTGATGATGATCCAACTGGCGCGAACGAATTAATAAAAGCCAGTCGACAGGAAGCTGCAAAGCGGGCGAAAGAAGAACGGAAAGCGAAGAAGAGGGCAGAGAAGGCAGAGCTGCTCGAGCTGGCTAAGAAGAGAAAGAAGAAACATGTCTCGCTCAACGGGTTAACATCCTTGTCGGGGCAGGACAACAAAACTTGTTATGGGTGTGGAGGTAATCATCTACAGAGGGATTGCCCGAAGAAGAGAAGACATCAGGGCGACGACGGGCCACCAAGGAAATCGCAGAGGACGAGGTAGTGAGCCAGAAGTATGATAGCAGGCATACGTGCTTCGGCGCCTATATGGCCGTTTTACCATTCTGGCTTTTTCTTACCTAAGGGCAAACTGCAAATAACGAACAGGATGAACTGCACACCCGATCCAATATATCGAGCCGAACACAGTCTCTCCTCCATCTCCTCCAATCTTGGGTTTCTACAACCGGAACAGTCGGTTCTGAAATCCCTCATCCCATGCGTTTACATTGGCAAGCGTGCATCTGATTAGGACTTGGACCGGCGCTTCTTACATTAATTACCGGTGGATGGTACGATACGGTAGGGTGCATATGCATATATACATACATAGCTCAAGTAAATGAAACGGCTAAACATCCAACGCTTTTTGCTATCTATCCGATACCCCACATTTTTGCACCGAACATTGGAGGTACACAACTTTACTATGACACCTATACAATTTTGATGTACAACAAATGTCACGATCAATGATTTTTCAAAAAATTGAGTCTAACTAAGATAGTTGACCGCGATTCCAGAATGAAGTGCAAAATCGTAATTAACCTCAAGAAGAAGCCCAGAACTCCTATTGAGCTTCTATTTCTCTGTCAGGATTTTGACTATACCTCTATATTATTGAAGATCTGTCTCTTAATCAATATATCTGCCTTAGTATTATCGAACTCTTCTAGCTCCGCATCGTTATCGTATCGTATAGAGATCTCTGCTAGCTCTGAAGCCTCTATATCTAGGAATACTTCAAGATTGCCTTCCAATCTAGGACCTCCTACTGTATCTGCGAAAGCTCTTAAATACACCAGTTCTCTTTCTGTTCTAGCCTTGTATACGTCATCATATAGACTAATCCTTTCTACACCCAGTCGTATAGTTAGTTGTAAGATCAGATTCGACGTGTAAAGACCAATTGTATAAGTGTTATATAGTAAAGTCATGCACCTCCGATATTCGGTATACAATATAGAGCGTCGGATGGATAGCAAAAAGCGTCGATGTTTATACCGAGACTGATGTTACAAATCTTTTACTTACCATTACCCCTGAAGCGAATTTCTCTCGTTTAGTAGCAATGAAGAGCGTTGCAAGTCCTAGACTAATTTAGTAAAACTAGATAAACGGTGACTGTTCTGCGGAATAACACAGCCGTGCCGCTTGCTCGGTTCTCTCCACTATCAGTGAACACGGATAAACGATAGACTGCTGGTCTGTTCACTTCCATTGTTTGCTGGGGAGATCGTGTCCTTGCTCCCATCCCAGTGAATAGCATTCTCTCTCTATGATGGGAAGAAGAATGCAATATCTCTATCTACTAAAAAGACGGGCATGCTGATAGATTCTGGGTCGCTTTCTTCCCGTGCTTCGCACCTCTCTATAATAGAGCAGCAGAGTGATATTTAAGCCACATCGGGACAGCAGAGGTGACAAGGGAAGCGAAAGAAGGTATTTCAAGGGCTGCTCTAGCAGACGAATGCCAAGTTTTGCCGCCCCTTTGCGTTAACCAGAACACCACTCAAGAATACACGCAGAGAACAACAAACATCCAAAGTAAACAAGAATAAAAATAATCATATCATGAATCATAATCTAACTACCTAAACCGCCTCATCCGCCGCCACACTCTGATACGCACCTCCCTGGTCGCCACCAGCACCTCCAGCACTCCTCCTCATTTCCATCCTCGACGGTGTCTCATACATTTTCGTATAATTAACCGGCTGACCACCTAGCATTGCCGACCCGTTTTCTCTCCTGCCAAACACGGGCGCCGGATCGCACCAGAAATCTTTACAGTTAGCCACACATCCGCGGGAGAAGGGGTTTTGGTGTCTTCTCGAGCGGTTCTTGTTTCTTTCATAGCCGTGGAATGCCGTTTCCACAAAGGTGTCAACACCGAGGAGTTTTTTCCATTGTGCGAAACAGCCTTCTCTAGCGCCGTGGTGGTGGTGCCCATGGCCGTCGTGGGCGTGGGTGGGTGGTAAGGCGGGATCTGGTCCGAGTCCATCGTTGCCGAGCTGAGAGCCGGCGCGAGTGGTAGCACCGGTTGTGAGTGCGGAAGTTATGGCTTGAGATGCTTTGCCTCCGGTCTGGGTTCCGCGCATGTTCTCCCATGTTGTCATTGCTCGTGAGATTTGGATGAGTTGTACAAACATGAGCATAGTAACCCAGGTCAGTTGCATTACGGCCCACAGGACTAGAACTAGTGTAAATGGGTCTTGATTTACGATTCCGCATAGTGCTGGCGAAAGAATGTTGCACTCGTTCTCTCCTTTTCCAGCGAAGCCCTCGAAATCTAGGTGAAGATCAGAGATTGGTCCGATAAAGTATGCATTGGTACTTACATCCGATGGTTAATCGTACAAGGAAAATTATTCCAAGCTCCAAGGTTACCAAATACAGGAAAAAGTGTCTATGGTTGTTAACGCCAACGCAGTTGTTAATCCAAGGGCAATGGCTGTTCGTATTAGCTTAACGAGGTCGCAAGTGCGAGGTGCGAAGCGCTACTTACTGATCATGCTTGGCCACACAACGATTACATCTCCTGCAGTGCTTGCTTCTCAAAGGCTGGCGCACCATACAAGTTGTACAGAAGTTTTGATCATCAAATTTCCATAAACTCAAAAGCTCGTCAATCACGGCCTTCTGCTGTGTCAGGCCGCCAAGTTTCGGCACGTAACCCGGTTCATAAATCATAGCACAGACATAGAAGTATCCACAGAGAGTATAACACGCGAGGAATAGAAGGTTTGAGATTGGATAAGTCGTGTAAGTCCCTAGAAGTGGTTAGCAAGGCGCAACAAGTGCTTCTGGTTAACAAACCTGGTAAAATGTGCGTCAACCATCTGAGTCCAGCCCAGAATAGGGTGCCTGCGAAAATTCCAGCAAGCCAGGGCTAAAAACATATAAATTAGCTTCTGAAATATGGGTAGTGCTGAGGATATGGTCGAACATACCGTCTTGTGCAAATGCCTCATATCCGATGGCGCATACTCCAATACCTGCTGTGCAAGCCATTGCAAGGAGTACCCCGCGAACAGAGCAATAGGAACACCAGCAAAAACAACCATGTAACTGCTGATCGTGATCATGACCCAGATAATCAAGAATGGCCACAAAAAGAAGAATTTGTTCATAAAGCTGCGCTTATCCTTCAACAGGTATGAAGAGAATGGAAAATTGATGACGCGTGGCATGGCATCCTCCTCATAACCGCATTCCGTCAATGCTTTATGCCATATCCTCTCGGTCTTCATCTCTTCGGCAGTGACAGCTGGTGTTTTGCCAGTTTGCGTTTCAGCAAATCTGTCGGCGCCATACTCGATCAACTTCTGTATGCACCCTTGATTGCCTTTCACAAGTGCCCAATGCAGTGCCGTGAATCCAGTCTCATCTGCAGCATGCACATCCGCACCCCATCTTAGAAATAAATCAACACAATTCGGGTATCCTTTGTAGGCAGCCCACATCAAGCATGTGTGGCCTTGAGTATCGGTCACATCGACGGAAATGCTCTGATGCAGTAACAGGACGAGTTGAAAGACGTTTCCTTCGAATAAAGCCAGATGCAGGATATTATAGCCTTGAACATCGGTCAAGAGCGGATCTGCGCCGTGGTTCAGTAGTAAGTTAACGGTATAGTAATGGCATCTCTGCGCTGCCCACATCGCGGGTGTAGCCACCGATTCTCCTCCTTTCTTGTTCACATCTGCGCCAGCATTCAGTAGGAACTGGCACATCGCATATTGGTTGTTTATAGCAGCCCACTATTTGATTTATTAGCTATCATGGACCTTGGTGGCAAAATGTTGGGGTCGAACATGTAAAGGCGTAATCCCCTCTGCATCGCAATAACTAGCATCGTATACACCCTCTTTGAAAAGCTTCTCCATCGCTGGGACATCTCCCAGTCGCGCCAGTTGCATTACATCCACATTCTTCACTGGAGGCTGATCCGATCCCGTCATGTCGCCGAGTTCTACGGTGTTTTTGTCGCTCAGTGTCGGTGCAACAGCTTTCGACTTGCCAGTTGGCATTACCAGGCTATTCTTCTGCGTGAATTCAGTCGCCGAGGTCGAATTTGTATCTCCTGGTGCCATGCTCTAAATTCTAGGCGGGTCGAAGAACTGTAGTAGATTTGAAGTCTTCAACGCTTCGTGAGGGCCTTCAACTTCAATCGTCAATCATAAGTCTTTAAACAACATAAACATAGTGAGGGCAAATGCCAATATCCACAGTACAAACGAAGAAAGGAGAGGGAGCGTTGTAAAGGATTCTCAAAAGCTGATGAGTTGTGTGTCTGTGGCTTCGAATTTGGAAACTGCTTATTATTATTAACGTAACCTTACGGACCCTCGTCCTCTATCTGCTGCGAGGCTGAGTTTCTAAAATAATAACTCTAAATCGTTTGACGTTTCTCCTTACAGAGGCGGTGACAGGGATCTAATTGGTGAACGTTCGTGGCTCTTTCCATGGTAACGTGAGAGCGTGAGTAGTTTCGACAAGGCAGCGGAGCGTGGGCAGGAGGCAGCTGAACGCAGCTTTCGCACAGCTCAGCGTGTGGAGCCTCTAATGATGCAAGTAACTTAGCCACACAAAATTCGTCTCTCAGAGCCTTGTAGCGAATACTTACTTGGCTTGCATACTTGTATATCAGACCATCGTCGGCCTCTCAACTTTCTTCGTGTTCCCTAGTCTTGGGATCTTCAAGTGCTTCCGGGTTCATAGTCGACAATAGGGCATCCCGTCCCTTCATTTCTCTGCGCTCATGTCGTCAATCAAAGAATGGGTGCAGCTTATCATGGACCCCTCGCCCTTGGGTCTAGCTATTGCCATCTTACTTGCCCTTTCAATACCTATCTTCCTTCACACTGTAGTGTTCCGTGCTAGTGGTCTGACAACGCTTCCTTCTATTCTATTGATTGGCCCAAGTGGTTCAGGAAAGACGGCGCTTCTCACTCTGGTAAGCAAACAACCAATGAAAAGAACAGATCTCTGCAGACATCGAGTACACATTTTCAAGCACTAATGAGCGCTCATAGTTCGAACGCGAGAACAAACCCGCCACGACACATACCTCGCAGGCCCCTTTGACTGCCGAATGTTCTCTACCGGTTGACACAGTCGCTGCTTCTAACAAGTATCGCTCAGTCAACGATCCGACAAACCAGGTTCACAAGAAATTTCTCCTTGTCGATACACCCGGCCATGGAAAACTAAGGCATCATGCATTCCAAAATGTTACAAATACATCAAATCTACGCGGTGTCATATATCTAGTCGATGCAACCACACTGGGAGCTGGGGAAGAGGGCCTTAGGGAAGCAGCGGGTTACCTTCACGATTTACTGCTTGTGATGCAAAAGCTTATGGGCGAAGGAAAATCTTCAAAAGCACCCAAAGAATTACCAATTCTTATTGCAGCCAACAAAATGGATCTCTTTACTGCGCTTCCAGCTGCACTAGTCAAGAGCAGTCTTGAGCGCGAGATTACAAAGGTCAGAGTGTCGAGGTCAAAGGGCCTGCTTGACTCTGGGGTCGGACTGGGAGATGAACAAGATGAAGAAAAGGACGATTGGCTTGGTGAGATGGGATCTGAAGATTTCAAATTCACGCAGATGGAAGAATTCAACATTTCCGTTGAAGTAGCTGGTGGAAATGTCCTCGGTGCTGATGGAGCATCTACGGAATCCTGGTGGAGGTGGGTAGCAGCCAGATTATAGGAGATCTTGACGACCGATTCTTTTTGGTTTTGAACAAATTTTCACATAATGCCCAGTAATTTATCTCGTAATAGCGATCCTAATAAAATATTCCAGCAGAATGACTGTACTTTTTATGATGTTCACGTTCGTCCCCCTGTAACACTCGTCTTTGTCTTTGAGGTGGCTTATGGAAATCTGAGCCTAAAAACACCGGCCCATATCGTCATAAAGATTAAACCCTGGACTTGGAGCCACTTCGAACATCATTCTTTCAACCAGCAGTTTAGTATCGTCATCTAACCTGCCTCCAACATATCTATCATTGACGAACATGTATACGCATAGTTTCTCACTGTACAATGTGAAATCATGCCCGCCATATCTTGTACGGCTGCCGTGGGATTGAATGGAGTTGCGTGCCACAGTATTTAGGCAAATACCTTCATGTCTACGAGCGCTAGAGATAAAACTTATCAGCTTATAACCCATACAGTATCTGCTACCAAGACAGTTCTTGTTCAAGATGGCCTCCAGTCTGCCCTTTCCTCCAATGTATGTCCTTGAATTTCTCTTTGACAACAAAGAAAGACATGCACTGGAAGAAGAACTGGAGAAGATCGGCGCCTTGAGATACAATATCCATGAAGCTGAGATCGCAGTGGGAAAGATTGGAAGGAAACCAAGAGTGGCAATGGAATTAAGAAGATTGAAAATGACGACAATTGATGTCGAGTCGCTAGAAAAGGAGGGAGAAAGTGGGGCGCAAGCGGTGCCTGGCAAGAAGAGGAAAACCAGGGATAGAGAGAGAGCAAAAACAGAAATCTCAAATGGGAAGGAAGTTATAAATCTCGATTCCAGCAGCACAGAGGATGAAACGGCTTCTGAGACAGAGAGCGAAGATGGAGGCCCAGCGAGGAAAAAGCTGAAGTCATTAAAGGAACCTAGTACTCTGACCCAAGCCAAGAAAGATTTGGAAAAGATCAGAACTTTCAAAGTCTTGAAAGTGGATTGGTACTATGATTCTGTCAGATCTGGAAAGCTATTACCAATGGAGGGGTATCTAGTATACGAAGGACGACCAGTCCAGGAACCTGCACAGGATCTCATATCTACCAATACCTCACCTCCATCGCGCGGTTCAGATATCCTCGCAAGAGCAGTGGCTGACGCAGGGAGCTCGCCATCCACGGGTTACATGAAACGCGGCAATGCTCGATATCACAAACCTACCCAGAGCGTCACACGACCAACGCATTTACTGCACCAGACAACGTCCGAGCATGATGATCCAGAGAAATCCCCCCCTCTACCAGACTACTCAAAGAAACTCTACTCCTGCGAACGACCGACTCCTCTGTACTCACCAAACGATGATTTCATCAACCTTCTTAAGAAGATCAAAACCGCCCGCCAACTCAACGGCGACTCCATCGGCGTGCGCGCCTACTCCACCTTAATCGCCAGTCTCGCCGCCTACCCCTATAAACTCACCTCCCCAACCGAAGTCCTGCGCCTCCCTGGCTGCGACCAAAAAACCGCTTCGCTATTCCACCAATACCAACAAACCGGCACCCTCGATGAAGTCACCGATATCGAAAGCGACTCCCGCATGAAAGTCCTCCTCGACTTCTACAACATCTGGGGCGTGGGCGACCACACCGCACGAGACTTCTACAACCGCGGCTGGCGCGACCGCGACGACATCATTGAGTACGGCTGGGACCGCCTCACCCGCGTGCAGCAAATCGGAGTAAAATACTACGACGAATTCCTCGAGCCCATCCCCGCCGCCGAAGTCGAAGAAATCGGCGCCACGGTCCTGAAGGAAGCGAACGAGATCATCCCCGGCTACCAGATGGTTATCGTGGGTGGTCATCGACGCGGGAAGCCGTTTAGCGGAGACGTCGATATCATGCTTACGCATCCCGACGCGGACGCCACGCTGAACTTCGTCCCGCGGATCACGGACCGGCTGGAAGAGCTCGGCTGGGTCACGCACGTGCTGCAGCACTCCCTCGCAAACTCGGCACGCGGACAAGCGCCCGTGGCGTATAAATCGCCGCGGCCGTCGGGGTCGGGCTTCGACACCATGGACAAAGCGCTGGTGGTGTGGCGGGATATACGGTATGATTGTTCGAAACACGAGAAGAATCCGAATACGCATCGTAGAGTGGATATCATTATCACGCCGTGGAAGACGGCTGGGTGTGGGATTCTGGGATGGTCTGGAGGAACGACGTTTCAGAGGGATTTGAGGAGGTATGTGAGAAAGGCGAAGGATTGGAAGTTTGATAGTAGTGGGATGAGGGATCGGAGGGATGGGGAGTGGTTGGATTTGGAGCGCGAGGTGGTGGGTTGGGGGGAGGGAAAGTTGAAGGAGAAGGAGATGAAGGTTTTTGAGATGTGTGGGCTGGAGTGGAGGGAGCCGTGGGAGAGGTGTACGGGGTAGGGTAGGTGTGTGGCACGCTGCAAAGGTAGTGAGTGCTAAGGTCGTTTGGGTTGATGATATATGGGAAGTGAGATGGCGCATATCATTAGCATTTCGGCCGTTGGAGCTCCACATTTTAATTGCATGATATCATTACTCGAGTGATCAAGCTCAGACTCGCAAACTCAACTTTGACCGAATGAAACTTGTGTTTTTCTTGATATATATATATTTAGGATTCTTGAATCTACAAACTGACCTTAAATACTGTCGTTTACGCCAGCAGTCAAATATCATCTCCTCTCTAACCATACTATATCATACAATTTTCCCACACTTCACCCCATTCTATACGTCCGCATCTTGCCCCCTTCCAGCCCCCATCCATTCCTCATTTCCAACCACTCTCTCCTCTCTCCCTTCCCCCCCATCATCCAACCAATCTACTTCATCCCCTGCAGCACCAAATCCACACCGACCCATCCCGCCATCCCCATCAAACCCACCTGAAACAACCAAAAGTAAATCCCCTGGTACCTCCCCTTACCACCCTCGCCTCCCTGGCTATACCCGCGCATATACAAATACCGCGAGACACTCCAGCCGGCGCCCATGGCTGCTGCTGCCAGGGGGAACTTGGTGCCTGCGATTAAGAGGGGTAGCACGGCGGAGACGTGGTTCTCGGTGAAGTTGGAGTGCGAGCGTTGTGCGCAGCTAAAGAGGGTGTGTGTGTTAGTTTGGGGGTTGAGAATGGGGAGCTGAGGATAGAGATGGAGATGGAGGTAGGGATGGGGATGAACGTACTTGAATCGGTGGGCTTCGGCATCGGTGCGCGAGTCGGGTGCGTAGGCTGCGGGGTAGTTTACTTTTGCAGCTTTGCGGTATTTACCGGTGTTGAAGCCGTGGATGGTGTTTAGGAAGAAGGTTGAGGTGGCTGCGAGGATGACATAGCTGTTGTGGTGGTGGAAATCACTGTTAGCTAACTTCTCCTTTGGTTCTTTGGAAGGGATTGAGGAACTGAGGAGGACATCGGTTTGTGCAAAGAAGCGGCGGAAGCACTTACCCGTAATTGGGATCAAGAGTTATAGTTGCCATTGTGAATGATGGTTGCGTTGAAGATTTCCTGTAGTGTAGTATGAAGTCTGCGATTGAAAGAATAGTAATCTGCACCAGAAGAGAAGAGGAGGGGAGTGATGCGATTTTGAAGAAATAGCAAAGTCTCCCTGACGCGGAAAAAAATCCAACCACCCACCCAACCACCCACCTACCTACCTACCTACCACGATGCGACGTTTGTTTCGCTCGTTCCTGCCGCTTAGGTCCAAACCAGAGTGAAGCATACGAAACTATCTCAGTGGAGCAAGTCCAGTGGGCACACGGACATTTGATTGCTCCGATCATCAGAAAAGTCGCCGAGCAGCCAAAACGTTTTCCAGCGCAGACCACCGACTCGGTGGACGAAGATGGAGATCTTGTATGGATGAGCAATTGTATGAGCTTTGTCCGGGACAATGGCAGGGAGCACATGCGATCTCCATGTCATTTGGTCAGCATTGAGTCCGGGAGAAGAATGGAAGGATGGAAGAATGTCAAGAATCGTGCATCATGCAGGTCGGCAGTTGGCGGGGCAAATTTGCCCCGATGGACCCACCTGCGGAGGTTCTGATAGCCCGACTTGCTTCGACGGAGTCTGTGGAGGGTCTCACATATTTCGGAAATGGAGTAACGAGGTGAGATACCTCAGGGGATGGGGCTTTCTTTTATACATGAGTTAAGTCCGATGTTGTCAATTGATCACGGAGCACGTCATATCTCAGAACCAATGTGATGAGCTTCTGGTTAGTTGGTTGAGTATTTGTTCATTAATCAAATATTATGAACTTCATTGGCAGCGGCACTGATTCTTGGACAAATTCCAGATTTTGAGTACAGTTCCATACCTACAGTCAACTCGGTACATTACAAAAACAGAAACCTATAATCTTGCGCGAGGATCATAGCCACTTCTTCCTTTTACCACACCATACGCACCGCCTCCTTTGCCAAACATCGTCTTCAAGTCCCTGGCTAGAAGTTCTGGTTCCTCAGTTGCAAAGAAGTGACCTCCATGAGCATTATCTGACTCATAAACAACAGGTCCCATTGCTCTGAATGGAATTAGCACTGCCGTAAACTATGAATTATTCATGGACCACATACCTTCCCCATGTTTTGGGTAGAACTACAAGCTCCTTTGGATTGAAAGCCAAGCCCAGCTTCACATACCCAATATAATCCTTCACGTCATCGAATGTAACAGCATCCGGACCGGGTTCTGTATGCACAGCCTCATAATAGATTCTATTAGCAGCGCCAGGGCCCGCTCTTGAAAATTGGTAGATGCTAATCCAGGTTAAGATCTCATCATCTGTCCAAGGATATGAGTCTGTCCAATCGTGTAGCTTCTCGTAGATCCATGCTAATAGTGCGACTGGTGAATCGTGAAGGGCATACGCAAGAGTCTGTGGTTTGGTAGATTGCTCCATGAAATAACCACTACCTTCTTTAGCAAACCACTTCGTTCGTGCAAATCCTTCTTTCTCCTTTTGGGTATATGGCACCGAAGCATGCTGAAGCGCCAGAAGAGGGTTCTTGACGAAGCTCACAGGATTGCTGTCGACCATGTTTATGTGACTTGCTTTACACTAAGCGCAGTTATTAACAAAATGCTCGAAGATGCTTGGCGATATCAAGACTTACATGGTGGGGATACAATTTACCAATGGCTCTTGTGATAAAGAAGCCCCAATCTCCACCCTGGGTGACATACTCATTGTACCCCAGCTGCAACATCAGCTTATGGCAAGTTTCCGCATACTGAGCAACGGCGAATCCTCTCTTCTTGACTCCTTCACTAAATCCATAGTTTGGAAGCGACGGAGCTACAACATGAAAAGCCGGCCCTTCCGGCTTCGCAAGTAGCGGAAGCAAATGCAAGACTTCAATGAAGGATCCCGGCCCTGCAATTCTGTCAATCTCACATGTTTACGGAATTCGTTTTCATCACATCATTCATTAGTGCTTGGATATGAAGATTAAACTCACAGCCATGGACAAATAGTAGAGGTATAGCTTCTTTTACCGGGCTCTTCTGCCACACGAAATGGATGTCCAAATCTCCAAACCCATTTACATTAATAGGTGTATGAAACTGTGGTACACGATTTAAACGTGACTCGGCTTCGCGCCAATCCCATTGCTCCCACGCTTTAGCAAGACGTTTGACATCGGCTAACGGCACGCCCAAGTCCCATTCAGATAAAGGCAGCTCGTCTGGAAATGTAGCGTAGGAGAGTTTCGTCCTCAACAAGTCAATCTGAGACTGAGGAACAGATATTTGATATGGTTCTGGTGCCATTGTGATGGAGGCTGGTAGGGATAGTAGGGATGGTGAGCTTGAAGAGAAGAGAGAAACGTAAAATAGAAAAGGAAATCCTTGACTACCGAAACTGCCTGGGCATAAGTTATTAAAATACCTAGGAAATGCGGGGTTTCATCTTATAAATAAGAGGGAAAAGAGGGGATTGTCGAAATGGTTACACTCGAGACACTTACTCGGACTGCGGTAATTTTACAATAGAACTAAGTCCGTTCCTGCCGCCCATCCTTGGCCCCAATATCACACCACTTCTTTTCTTGACAACCGACGCCCTTCATTCAAGATATCAAAGTACGACATTCTCGTTCTCCAAGGGTAACAACTTATGTATCATAGAGCACCTTCTCTAGACTAAATGATTTTTGTCTATCTCATGGATATCCGTAAACCGATCCGCACCGTATATCCCCGCCCCGGGCATATAACAATCGCGGATCCTATCTCAAAGTCATAAATCAAACCGTCAACTTACAGGCGTGCGGGGTCTCACGAGGTAAAGATGACTTGGAAAGGGGCTGGAAAATGGAAGTGGAGTGAATGACGGGCTCAGAGTTGGCAGTAGCGGGCAGTAGCGTAGTGGCTCTCCAGATTTCGATGCTACGAATCCTCAATCAAACCGTCAACTTACGGATTAATGAGAGGTTCTTGTATCGGCCATTTGGAGATCCTCGATTAAGTGATATCCGCGGGTATCCAGTAGTGCTAAGACGCTCACCAGGCTCGCTTAGCAGGATACAGGCTACACCTCAAGCAAGTAGGATAACGGTAAATGCTTTACGAAAGCCCACATTGCCGGCACGGAGCAGTCAAGAGGTCCACAACACTCTGCCGCGCGTCTGTCACCGAGATAGGCTGGAAAGGACTGATGAGTTTGTTGATTATTTCCTGGCCCTACTCAAATCGTTCGATAGATTACAGACAAGTTCAGCGTCATGGAATAAATCATTGCCATATATGATTTGTCAAGCGCACCTACTCTGAAATGATTATGAATCTCCCGTTTGTCTATGCAGTCGTCGATGCATCGAGATGAGACTGGCATCCACATCAGTGAATGTTCTCCATGAGAATCATCCCTTGCCAGCAGCTCGAAGTTTCCATAGCCAGTAACATCATGGTATACACCAACGGCCATAATAAGAAAGTCCCAAGTATTCCGAGAAGGCCTAGTCCGTCAAGCTGGAAATAAAATAAAAGGCTACTATTTATCGTTCTCTCAGCTGGATAGCATGATAGAGTGAGCTACACGACTTATTCACTATGATGATATTGAGAAGCAGATTAAAGATCTCGGGTATCTCATCTTTCATTTCACTCGTTATCGATCCTCAAGTAGTGAATAGCACTAGTCTCGAATTCATTGCCGTCAAACCATTCGACTCAACTTCAAACTCAGTCATCTTTTAGCACTCCTTGACTTTCGCGATTCAATATAAAACGTACAATAACAACAAGAAGATCACTCCATTTAATCCATTTCATCGAAGAGCCGTGTCATGATGACAGTATCATGTTTCACATGCGGAAAGACCTGCAGTGCTCAGTGCGATCTGGACCAGCATCTCAGCGCGACCGGACACTGGAGAGGTCTTGAATGTGACCAATGCGACTTGCTCTTTTTTGATCAACATAGCCTAAACAGTCACATCAAGACTGAACATGGTTACAACTTCATTTGTGAGACGTGCAATAACTCCTTCATAGATAGCACAGCCTTGGATCAGCACAGAGCGGCAGTCCATGATACGCTTGAGTGCAGATATTGTCAAGGCAGCAAGTTCAAGGACCAAACCCAGCTCGAGAAACATATGAGGCGATGGCATGATTTCACCTGCGAGATTTGTGGCGAGTTTTCGAGGTATAAGAAGCAGCATGATCAGCATGTCCGACAACACGAGACTGAGCTTCTGCACAAATGCCCATACTGCGAGGGAAGTTATAAGGAGGACACTTTACTTCAATCACATATTGCAATCGCACATGCATGGAAGTGCGACAAATGCAGCACTCACTTTGACACACAATTTGCTCATGACCAGCACCGGTCACGAGAACATAAGTCGGTCAAACTTCCGTGCGAATACTGCACGAAGAAATTATCCAACAAAGCAGCTCTGCAGAGCCATGTAGCCGCTTGTCACTCTCACAAGTGCAAAAAATGTGCAATGGTCTTCGACTCGGCAACATCCCTGGAGCAACACACTACACAAACGCACAGCCTGAAATGCTTCAAATGCGCACAAACTTTTGGCGATGTAGAAACTCGTCTAACGCATTTCTGGAAGGCACACTCATTCAAATGTTGTGGCCTCTCTTTCGAAAATGACGTGATCCTCCAGGAGCATAAAGAGCTGGCACATTTCCCCTCATGCGAGGCATGCTCGAAGACATTCCGCTCCCGAGCTGCATTCGATTATCATTGTTCCGTAGTTCACAAAAATGTCTGCGAAGACTGCAAGGAGAAGTTCACAAGCATTGCAGAACTGCTCTCTCATCGTACTGCAAAACACGCCGTTCAGCAGAGCAGTCCTCCCATACTTCCGCGCTTGTCTGGCCTCCGATGCACTAAGTGTCTTGAGGAGTTAAGCTCTGCCCAAGAACTGCTCGACCATGATAAGAAGATGCATCGGCATATCTGCCAAAAGCGCGACGGCATGTTTGATAACCATCTGGCATTAAAGACACATGTCTCAGCACATGTCCTCGCTTGTCCAACATGCAACATGCAATGTGCAGATGCTAAATCACTCATCCATCACCACATCACTAGTCATATGGCGAAGTGCAACCTCTGCGAAGCCGCGTTTGAAAACAATCACAGCCTCCATATACACAAGGGCACGCTCCACGCCACTAGAGAAATCTTCTCCTGTGGCCACTGCGATAAGAAGTTTCCCTCAGCCGCGATCCTCAAGCAGCACTTCTCATCAGAACATACATTCGAATGCGAAGCTTGCCCCGGCGCAATATTCACTACCTCCGCCGCGCGCGACAGCCATATAGCAACCACACACCACTCCTCCTCCGAGTCCGGATCCGACACCAGTTTCGAGACATCCCACGACCACTTCTCGCCCGAGAAGAACCCCGCACCAAAGTTTCCCGGGGGCTATTCTCAACCACCAACCGATATCCCAATGCCAGCCATATTCGGAAAACCCGCATACATTCCCTGGCAGCGAACCACAACCAAAACCACAACCACAACCACCACCACCAAACCCAAACCCAAACCCTCAACCAAACCCAAATCAAACCCAAAATTCCAATGCGACGAATGTCCCAACACCATCTTCACCACCCGCGCCGCCTACGACCAACACATGCAATTCTCCCCGTTCCACGGCGCCCCCGCGCTCAAGTGCTTCGAGTGCAACATCTCCTGCACCAACCAGATCGCACTACTTACCCATATCGAGAGTAAACCGCATAACGTGCGTTGGGTGCTGAGTATGATTAGCACTGATTGAGATGCTAAAGAAGCGGCGGCGGCGCATCTTTTGTTTGATTCTGCACGATTTCTGCTGTCGAGGATGTTAGTTCTACTGTATGGTGATTGTCTGTGGAATTCACCCACCCACCAACCAAGATTAGATGAGGCTGGTATTTGCATTTCTTCCTCTCACTTCCTCTCACTTCCTCTTACCCCTCCCCAAAAAAAGAGAGAGAGAGGGAGGAGCATCTCATCCAGCGCAACCCGTGTCCTCTTTTTGTCTCGAGCCAAGCTAACTTAGTTACTTATTCGTTCCTGTGCTTTTTTTTACTGTACTGTACTGTAGATTTTTCCTGTGGAGAATGTGAATGTGAAGGAGGGGGTTATGTTGGTAGTTAGTTGATTTGGAAAGAAGTTAGATAATATATATAAGTTGAGTTGAGTTGTAAAGAGCGGATTCATGAATAGTTAGCTAGCTAGCTGGGTCATTGACTGATTTACGTAACTCACTTACCTTTTCATGTTCTTCTCCGCTAACTTAATCACCGGAAACATATGGGGATGAGAAATAACATCTTATCATGCTGATTATTTATTTTAACTCTCATTAGGTATCGTCCACCCAGTTGTCCTTCTTTCACCACCACCCATGCATGATATACCCATCCAGCTTTCCCAAACGCCGTTGCAAACATAATAATCCATCACCCACCTATGTACCTACCTCTTCCTCCTCCTAAGTTCCCAATTAACATCCTCGACTTCTTCATCATCCAGCTCCCCCGGAACCACCGCCTCCTGCTCAATAACCCCCACCGGTAAAAGACTCTTCACCCGACCCTGCTGCTCCATATCCAGCTCCACATCAATCGACTTTTCAATCCCCTTATTCCCCAGTAAAAAATCCCCAAAATACTTCACCACATTGAAAATCTCTTCGCCCGTGGGCACAATGTTCTCCTTCGGCAGCAAGAACCCATAACTGCCTGTATCTCTAAGTTTAATCTGATAGCTATATCGCACGTGCAGTTCATGGTAGAACCAATCGATTGCCGAACCACCTCCAGTCTCCATACGCGAGATCGCTGGATCGATGGATGATTTTGAGGATACGGCACCTTCGCAGGCTGAAGCGACGGTGTAGGTTTCGCCGCTGGAGAGACGGATCGCTTTAGCGAGACCCATGCCGAGCTCCTCGAGGTTTTCGAGGCTAGGAGGATCGGCTAGACAGGAATAGGAGTAGGGATATAGAATCTGTTGTGAATAGGAATGTAAGTCTAGGAAGCCGACGAATCTGACATTGTTGTTCTCCGTCTCGTTCTTGGCCCATTCGGCAAGTCTGTGAGACTCAACGGCCTGGAAGGGCGCGTCTCCTGGATAGCTCTCGGAGCAAGGATTACTTTGGAAAGAGCTGCCCCACTCAAATCCAAATCCGCGGTCCAGGTCAAGACCTCGGCAGAATCGAAGGTTGGTTTGTTGACGGTTCTTGCGCCAGAGACGGTCGTTTTCCCATGTGTACACATATCCATCGACATTGACGGTAGGGATGAGGACAAAATCAAATTCGTGAAGGAGCTTGGTGATCTCTAGAGATTTACCGTACGAGGTAATCAACGACCAAGCAGCATATGTCACACTGCTCACGGATATCCATTCACGAGCATGGAATCCACCAGATAGAATGATAGTCTTTCGCTGCTGAGCAGGTTCTTGAGGGAGATTTGGAGACACGCCAATCTTCAAAGCTGGAATATCCCGACCTTCGTAAGAGGTTCCAATGCTAATCAAACGGACGTGAGTGGTAAACATGGAGGCCATGAGGCGCATCCATGGGATAATGACCGAGAGTGGTTGGTAGTCGTGGAAGAATATGTTGTCTACGCTATCAGTCGAGCCTGTCTTCAGAGCTGGAGTGAAAGCTTGCTCTGAATGCTTGGAAGGGAAGGCGACATCCGCATATGCCATTGATGGATAGGATTGATAGATGGTCTTTGCCAGGTCTGGCATCAGATGGGAGTATGCAGTCTGCAATGATTTTGGTAATAAACCGAGGAGTGATGAGACCTATTTTGATGATTAGCATGACCAGAGCATTTGCCAAACGAGGGATGTTTTAGCATACATCATCTTCCCTCAACCGTATATCTGCCCAATTGCTAGTAAATTCCCACACATCCAAGAAAAGTGTATCGGCAGCCTCTGCCAAGGCTTGTTCTTCTGCAGCAGAGCTGAGATTAAAGCGAAGGACTACATCGCCGCCGTATTTTGCGAGCAATGTCGCGGGAAGCTGAGTAATGGCAGGACGTTGGGAGTTGTTGCCCTGGGCAGACGATGTCTTTGCGGTCTTTGGTGAAATGCGAAAGATCTTTTCAATCGCGGTATCACGGAGCCATGTCAATTGTGGAAACACATTGCGCGACTTATGGATGGGCTGCTGCTGGTGAGATGAATATCGCGGGGTTACAGGTAAGAACTGGGCATTATCGTTTGTGGTCCATGGGATTGCGACGACATTCGAAACACACCAAGATAAGACAAGTGCTAGGAGTAGGTTTAGTGCAAACAGCGACGTGCGAAATGGCAGCATTGTTATTTATCGCATTGGGAGATGTTGATAAAAGACGAAGACCGATTGCTGGTCGCGTGCTTAGTACGGAGTATTGTTGCTTTAGTATTGTAAAAAGGAAGATTGGCGCGCGGGTGGATGTAGATATGAATGTGGTGAGTCGAAGGATTTACGGCTGCCTTAAGGTGAGGATGGACTGCAGTACAGTATCAGTATCACGTGGGATGTGTTGTTCGTACAATATCTAGACATCTGGCAAGCAATATCTAGACACCTGGCAAGCATGCAGTTCTCGCCTTCACTTGGTTGCAGACTCGTCTCAAATCCCCAAACGACTTGCGAAGTATTGGCGGTGACCGAGGGGGGCTGGGCGAAAGAAAGAACCCCACCAGCTCTTTACATCTGCTTCCATTCTTCCCACGACCGTTGGACTAGTGAAGATATGAGATAGCAGCGAGGGGAAAGGCACGTCGAAGGATCCGCATTTCGAAGGATGATATTGCAGACACACACCTTCTGCTGCTTTACACGTTGTTCCTCCTTCTGCTACATGGCTGGATGCCCGGATGCCCAGATACGCAGGCCAACATGAGAAGGTAGAGGGTACAGATAATCCCAGACTTTTATACGTGCACATCGCCGCACAATTGAAACATCTTTGCCAGTACTTTCGTATCGACAAACAGAACACTGTACGGAGCTTGTATACGAGTATTGATCAGGCCTTGGTCCAAAAATAACCCGCCAAACTCTTTTCTGGCAGCGACTGTTCCCATATGTAGAAGTCATGTAAATCAATATCTTGGAGTAAAATTGGATTTTGATCACTTCAAATCTTACCGACCCATTTCGGAGCTCACCCGGGCCACAAGGTAGACATCCCTTTTGGCGGCATCTTGGAATGGCCAAGGGCAATGGCCCGTATGTCTCGGATTATTTTGAGATTATTTGCAGATTACTTTGAGATTATTTTCAGATTACTTTCACATTCTTTTCGCATTCTTTTCGCATTCTTTTCCCATTACTTGGGAAGAGTTTTTCTGAAAGGGGGCGAGTTCTTGATACTGGTGGGCTTGGTTCTTCGGATAGCCTTTGGAACTCGCGGCAGCCGGTCGTTCATTATCTCACATGTCAGATGGTATAGTACAGTAGGTGAGCGTGAGGACGAAACAGGAGCTGAAGATCAGAACAGAGCTTCTCAGTCCGAGCTGGAACTGGAACATTATGCAAAGGACTCGTGCTGTGCAACGAAAGGCATCCGGCGTGAGATGGGTACAAATCCGAAGCTGCAAAGCATCCAAGTACAAGTACGCAGTCGTTCTTCTCGATTGGGTGCCAAAAGGAATTTGGCCGTTCGACGGCCGATTTGCGTCATCTGCTCTCGTTTTGCAACGGCAAAATGTGGGTTGGCAGTGGCAGGACAGGTCGGAAAGAAGAGTGTGCGTGGGTGCATTGCTGTTGGATTTGCTCGACTTGGAACCCTGGAAGAAATTATGTACAGAGACACACTTCGTGGTTATTGCATGCAGCCTTACCTCACACAGACAGTAACGCATAACTCTTACTCGTCCTTCCCTCTCGTACAGTGCAGGGAGGACTTGCCTTGCGACCTTCCACCTTTCCACTTCCACCTTCCACCTTTCCACCTCTCCACTCCAATCCCCGATATCCAGTTACATCGCAACAACACTACACTCACAAACCAAAAATATTCGACTCAATTGATTGAACCGCTGTGAACTTGCTCTGAAAGCCTTTCTTTTCTTCTTCTTCTTCCTTCCCCTACATTGGATTTATACCGGTTCAGCTGAATCGCCCTCCCTCTCCCTCTCCCTCTCGCTCTCCCTCGTGTCCGTTGGCCGTTTCCTTACCCAACCACCAGTGCGAAAGCTTAAAACTTCCAAGGAATCTCCTAGCATTCAGCCTCAGACGAAGGGATACACATTCTCAAACACCACCATACGTCCTCTTTTGCCAATGTAATCCACACACCAGCCGTAACTATTACTCCTTTGTCACGTCGTGCAGGTTCGATGTTGCCCACTCCCCCTTCAACAACATGCCTTTACTCCGTCGCCGTGGAGCTGCTGCCAGTGATGCTGAAATGCGACGGCATAGCTTCTACCCTACAGTCGAACCGAACGTCCATCTCGATCCGATATCCGACGCACACGTACCCGATGGAAGAGTGAGTGAACAAACACCACGACGACCTTCTCCTGGAGACTTTTCGTCCCTTACGCCAGTCGCCAATGTTCCAGATATGAATAGACCATCCGCAGACCACTCACATTTAGAAAGACCAATCTCACCACCAATTCAAGAAGAGACCTCGAAACATCGCCGCTTTTCTATGCTTAGATTCAGACATGCCTCCGACTCACAATTGTCTACCAGATCGCGACTACAGGCTCGAAATGCATCGATGGCTGAAGATGTACCGCCGGTGCCCCATCGCAAGTATCTTCTCGTCTAGCAGTGTGACTTGTGCTGACGTCGTTGATAGCACCTGAAATTATAACCACAGCCCCTACAGTTGATTTCAATGGACTGAGACCGAGCAAGAAAAAGTCCAGAGTCAAACTTCCTGGCCGAAATAAATCATTTGTTGGCAGTGGAACCGCGGGGCAGGACGAAGAATTGTTGAAAGTCACCTCCAATGATAAAATGGAAAGGAGGAAAACCATGTCAGAATCTGGCCCACCAGGAAGTAAAAATCGGGTTACGTTCGACGAGCCAGATCGTCCAGTCACCCACGGCAATATCAGTTCCCCTCCTGCGTATGGAGATGAAGCAACCTCGACCCTAGCTTTGCCTATCAACAGACTTTCGGAGTCTTCGAGGTCGGATGCCAGCTCGGGTGATCATGGGATTTATGCGACCACAACTACCACTACACATACCGTGCAAACCACAACAACCTTCTTCCGTCTTCCTCGACGGAAGAAACCTGCTCCATTATTTGATCTTGGACACTCTTCACAAAAGTCATCTCACCAAGATCACTCACAATCTCTTTCAACAAATATGTTACGTGCAGGCTCGTCTCATGGTCCTGAATCGGCTGCCACACGAGGTTTGACCTCTCGATCTACTGAGAACATGTCATCTCATAGTATCCAGTCCCATGCACCTTCTTCTTCACATACCTCATCTTCTCCAAATGCTTCAGCCAAATCCGCTAGCGCAGCTGGTCGACCGGAAACACCACTCTTGCGACAAGGCTCCACTGCTTCATCCTCACGATCTTCGCCCACTCGTTCCAGAGTAGCCTTACGTGGTAGATCATCCACGTTCAATTCTTTAAGGAACATGCCCACTGAAGATGCTCTCCAAACACCGACGTTACCGTCCGCACGAACATCGACGTCTACCGGACGTAAGAGTTTTGGTGACTTATTCGGTCTTTCATCCCGCTTGCGGCAAAACTCAGACCTCCCTGGACAATCGGGCCCTGGTACCCCCGGGTCAAGCACGTCAAAGAACAATTCTATGCAATTGAGTCGAGAGCCTATTGTTCTTCCGGAACGATACGAAGATGATACACCGGCTAAGTACCTTGTCAGGCTTGAAGAGGCAGTCAGTAGAGGAGTTGTAGCGAGCGTTTTATCAAAGGGCACAGATCCTTTCTCACAGGCTGTTCTTCGCAGCTACATGAGAGGATTTGGTTTCTTTGGAGATCCTATGGACATGGCTATACGTAAACTGCTCATGGAGGTTGAGCTCCCAAAGGAGACGCAGCAGATTGATAGATGTATACAGGGATTTGCAAACAGGTATCATGAATGCAATCCTGGAATATATGCTTCCCCCGACCAAGCTTACTTTATAGCTTTCTCCCTTCTGATATTACACACTGATGTGTTTAACAAAAATAATAAGCACAAGATGCAGAAGGCAGATTATCTCAAGAATACTCGTGGGGAAGGGATTTTCGACGAAATTTTGGAATGCTTCTACGACAATATCTCATACACACCTTTCATTCATGTGGAAGATGACCTGGATATTAATGGCGAACGGATCATGCCTCACAAGACGAAAAAGAAGTCGGTATTTCCTCGTGGGCCGGGCGACCCCGCGAAGCGTCCATCAAAAGAGCCTGTTGACCCATATACACTCATCATCGACAGTAAGCTCGATACATTGCGCCCGAATCTGAAAGACGTGATGCACCTCGAGGATCATTATAGCTATCTTGGAACTGCTACGTCACTGAACCTGCGCGACCTCAACAAGACGTTCTTTAGAACCGGAGTCCTGCAAATTGTTTCTGCAAGATCACGGCCAGATGCGTTCATGTCCGAGAAAACCGTCACAAATCCAGAAGAGGCACATCCAGGTATTGTGGACATCAAAATCACAAAGGTCGGCCTCCTTTGGCGAAAGGACGTCAAGAAGAAGAAGACTCGTTCGCCTTGGCAAGAATGGGGTGCAATTCTCACTGGTGCCCAACTTTATTTCTTCAGGAATACTGCGTGGATCAAAAGTTTGATGCATCAACTTGATACTCATATCAAACACGGCCTCGATGGTAGTCCTGTAACCTTTAAGCCTCCCCTCGAACAGTTCAAGCCCGACGCGTTGATGTCCACTGACGATGCAGTCGCTCTTGTGGATTCAACTTATAAGAAGCATAAAAATGCATTTGTCTTCGTTCGTCATGGTGGATTCGAGGAAACATTCTTGGCTGATAATGAAGATGAGATGAACGACTGGCTTGCTAAACTCAACTATGCAGCTGCGTTCAGAACTTCCGGTGTCCGAATGCGTGGTGTGGTTGGTGGAAACTACGACGGCCAGCGCAGCCGAGGAATACGTCGTCTAGAAAGTCATAATGAGTCTACCAAGTCTTTCCAAACGCCTACTGGGGAGGTCACAGTTATTAGTGGAAAGATTGACAACAAAATGGCAAACGAGATTCTTGCAGCTCGTCGCGAAATCATGCTCCAAAAGATCTCTGATGCGGAGGAGAAGCTTGCAGTCGCACAGAAACATCTTGACGACCAATTGCGCAACGCCCGTCATTTGCAAATCTTGGCTCCTATACAACCAAAGACGAGAGAACAAATCTTACTTGCTGCGGCTCGTATGTCCGCTCAACTGAAATGGGGCCGAGTAGAGATTTGGCGCTTGAAGTGTCACAAGGACATTCTAACCATGGATTTGGAGGATGAGAAGAATGGGGAGGCTTTCATACCAAAACCCGAGCCAGGTCCAAGTGGAGATACACCGTTATCACACCGATCTGCATTATCTCGCCTACAATCCAAAGCAAGTAGTCTTACTGCGCAACGCACTCCTAAATCCCCAACTTCGGATTCTGCAACTCGCCCCTCCACGGCAACGCAATCGCAGCCCGAGAAAGAGCATGAAACGGAGGACGTGTTTCAAACATCACCAAATGCAAAGACCGCATCGTTTCACAAGGCACAAGCCTCATGGGAGCTTCCGCCCATAAGCTTCGATGCTCTACCGCCGCGCAAAACTTCCGTTTCGGGTGGTGCTCCCACTAGCCCTATGCTCGAGCCTCGAACCTCCCGGTCTAGCTTGAAGCCATCCATCCCAGACCCACAAGCTTCTTCGGATCCCAACCTTGACGCTGCCGAGCAATCTGTTCTTGCACAGACAGGTTTGATCGACTCCGATGTAGCTACTGGGGATCGCTCGGAGGCTGCTATGGATACTGAAGAGAATAAAGATATCAATGACAAGGACAAGGGGAAAATCCGACGAAGTCTCCATCGAACTTTACGCGAAGCGCATGTTCCTACGCATCATCGAAGCCGGAAAGGCAAAGATTCAGCATCCAGCGCCGCGATGTCCGACGAAGGGAACGCAGCAGACGAAACTCTAACTCGTGGTTCAGGAAGCTTCGTTGTGCATGGTAAGAAAGCTTCTGTTATAACATTTGGCACTGAGTTCCAAAGCATGTCCCACGAGGAACGTCTTCGCTTGCGCAAGCAGCCGCAAAAGGACAATTCTGACCTTCCATCACCCGCTTCTATCGACGATGATTTTCATTCAATTATTACTGAGCCAGCCGAATCCCGTGCTCGTCATGACTCGACTGGAACAACCAGTACAGCAACTGCTCGAAGCTTTCGAGACTTGCATAGACGCTGTTCTGCACAAGGGTATAACAAACCAAATCTCGCTGTCAACGTCGATGATGATAGTGAAGCTGCCTTGAGCATATCTGAAGGTCGCAGAACACCGTTACCTCCGGTTGAGGACGAAAATGAGGATGAGAATTCGAGTAGACAGATGAGGTTTTACACGCCAGAACCCGAGCCCTCGCCGCTGGCAGATGAACACATGGGAAATGTGTCGCAAGACTCGTTAGGGCTTAGTGTTGATGTTCCAGAACAGGGACACAGAGTAGCAGAGAGCGAGCGACTTCCAAGCCCCACTATTCAGGCAGTCGGCGCTTGATCATTTGAGTAATATTCACTCAATCCGGCGTTCCACACGCAACCATTTCCTTTCCAGTTTTATTCTCGCATCATTTAGCGAAGTTCAGCAATACGCAACAAACCTAACGACAGTCCTTTCATATGCATTTTATTGGTTCATGGTGCGCATCGGTATGACAGTTTTTGGTGTAGAGAATGAATGGTGAAGGTCAATCTTGTTGAAACAAAAATTATTTTCTGGCATTTTTTTAAGCAGATTCGCTTTTAGCATTCACCTTATTTTTTTCGTACTTTCTGTGTTTGAGATATGGAAGCATTGTTTGCATTCCGAACGTGTATTAGTCTTTGGGAGGATATCAGGATTGGGCTGGCAAATGGGGAAGGGGGTCAAAGGAAGCAAGCACGGAAAGCAATTTCCGTCCCTGAAAAGGCTATCGGGGGCCTCTTTGGTTTGGAGTTTTTTGTTGTCTTTGAAGGATGGTGGAATACGGGAGAGATATCCAGGAATGTGTTTTTGCATCATTACTATATTAGGAGCGGGGTGGATAATTGCAGATATATGCATATTAATGGTTGGGCTCTGAGGATACGGAAAATAGCAAGTTGATATCAATTTAGATAGCAACGAGATGCATGCAAATGCCCGTTTTCTTTTTGATGTCTCTGTCTACTTGCGATTTTCCCTTTATCATTGTAAACTAACGTTCGTATCAAGGGCTCATAGCTAATATACAATTTGCTTGGCCTGTCCTGTAGCGCAAATATCTATATATATATATATATATTTTTTTTTTTTTTTTTTTTTTTTTTTGACCTACAAGTGTAGCAGGTTCCCTGAATTTGCCCATAATTCAACTATTCTTCGTATGTTCTGTTAAATTGCCCTAGGAGCCAGGCTCCTAGAAATCTGCGTGTGCAGCACCATGTAGCTATTTGATTGGCAATGTTTGGTGGATCAAGGGTAGTATTGCGCTATCAGGTGACCTTGAAATATGCATATCATGTCAAGAGCTGAAAAAAATCTTCCTAGCAAAGTGGGAGACCTTTTCCCAATAATATTAAAGGGCTTTATTTTCAGTAAATCATAGTATTAACGAAAAAGCAATATTCCTAGCTGAGCCCCGATCCCCAGTGCTACCTATCCTCTTTACTTGACACAATTGTGCAGATATGCTTTGCACAGCCGCCCATTGGTAGGGGATCAAATACGTTGTATTGCATGCTACACTTCCCTTGAAGTCAACTCGGTGTGAGCACTTTTCGGAGCCTCACCAGCAAGAAGGACCAGCCTGATTGCTTATTCTTTGACCGATTTCTTCGGTTCGACAATGGGTGGTGCTGAGCAATACTTCTGCTGAAGCAATTATAATTCATATTGTAGCGTGAGATGCACCATGGCAGATTTCTCTGTTTCGAAAATGACCGAGACCAAAGTCTCATTTGGAGGTTTGTCGGTCTCGAAAATGAGCGAGACGAAAGCCTCGTTTGATGAGCTTTGGGCCGATGCCGCGAGGCAGTTCCAGGAAATTTGCGGCGAATCGCTGCAGAGAGGCGAGGTGAAAAGCTTCGATGATGTGAGGACGAAAATCGAGAATATCAATAAACAGCAGACGGACGGTAGCGATGATAAAGAGAATAAATGGGATAGAGTAAAGAGTGTGGGCCTGAAGTCGCTCAAGTTTATGAAAATACTTGTTGGGGTTGCCTCTCAAGCGGCTGAGTTCGTTAGTTATAATATACTCCCTCCGCGTGGAAGATAATTAACAACTCCAGACTCCTATTCCCTCTGGTGCAGCCGAAATAGCAGGCTCTGCTCTGAGTTTTGTCTTCGAAATACCGGAGCGAATCAAGGAGTATAACGAAGCGATTGACCGAGTGTTTACGGACGTATCATCAGCTCTTGCACAACTCCAGATATACGAGACCATTGACGTTATGGACAATTCGTTGCTCCAGCAAATCCATCTTGTCATGGTCAGTATTGTTAAGATTTGTGCCCATGTTGTTAAATATCGCCAGGGTTGCCGGAAGAACCGCTTGAAGATGAAACTTGATTCCATCTTCCACAACAATCAGCCCTTGGAGGCTGAAATGAGTGAATTCCGGCGAACTCTGCAAGCGCAGCGGGATGTTGAGGGAACGGTCACTTTGAGTGTGTTGGTAGAGACGCGGTCAGACGTGGTGCAGTTGCTAGAACGCTTCGCCGTCTTTAGCAAGACAGTCGATGAGACGCACCAAGGAGTTCAAGCGCTCAAAGATGATAATGACCGCACAAATATCCTCATTAAGATCCGCAACACACTTCAAGTACCGACGATCGTGCTCCTCAACACCCGGACCACAAATACTTGCACGGACTACGCAGCTAAGTGCCTGCCCGGGACGGGGTCCTGGATATGGACGGACGATGCGTTCGTCTCGTGGACAGAAGGTACTGCAAAGGGTAATGACAACTCGGTATCGAACTTGCTGATCGTCTCGGGCCCTCCCTCAAGTGGGAAAACTTTGGCCACCGCCCAAATCATCAAGCGTCTCGAAGAGGAGAATGGTCGTACATACGCGGCGCATTACTTCTTTCCACAAACCGGCAGCAAAAAGGCCGAAGAAGACAACAAGTACCCTGTCCACTTCGCTCTGCGATATATGGCGTTTCAGATCGCGAGAGTCGACGCCACTGTAAGGAAGGCTCTCGGCAAGGCATGTGATTCTGGAAATGTGTCGGCGCTGACCCGAAACTCGACATCGAGCCTAGACAGCTTGTGGCAGGAGTTTAAAATTGGAGTGCCGGGCTCGGGTGCGACATACTTCCTTGTTTTTGATGGAATCGAGAATTTGGATGAGAACGAACGGGAATTGCTGCTGAACTTCGTTTTTAGTCCTAAATTGGCTAAAGATTCTGCAGGTCGCGTACGAGTGTTGGTGAGCTGTACTGACAAGATTTTGGAGGAAAATGGTGTTATTCGAGATGCATTACAGATCGAGATGGAGAAATACAACGCCTTGGATATGCGAATCTTTATCGAGGACAGACTCAATAAACAGGGCTTGTTGCGGCATGCGAAGCCGGGCTCCATCCAACAAAAGGCAAAGGACAATGTAATCGCAAAGTTACCGCAAAAAGCTGCGGGCAGATACTCCCAGCTGAAATTTGCGTTGGACGAAATTGTCCGATTACTGAGCTCCCGGATCTCCTTGGACAAGCTAGACAAGGTGTTAGATCATCCCATGAACAGCCATGAAACAGCGATCGAGGCCTTGCAGCGATCATTGGCGCCGGAGGACATTAGGGAGCTGAATGAAATGCTGAAATGGGTGCACTTTAGCGGAGTTCGGATGACAGTGGCCAAACTTGAAGCTGCCATGGTAAGCACGTCTTCATACACTTAAATTCGATACCCAGCCAACATACGCCAGCTTAGTCTAAGGAACAAGAAGCTAATAGCTAGTATGCAGATTCTATATTCAGGAACAGAGTCCATCGGACTCCTGCAAGACATTATTTCCAGCAAGTACTCAGCTGTTCTTAAAATTGATGATTCCCGATATGGCACCTTTGTCGAAGATCAAGATGGAGCGCTCGAGTACCTGCAGAAGAAGAAAGACCATAAGGCACATCATTCTAAGGACCGGCCTACGATCAGCATGACGATTAATATCAACAATGTGGATCAAGAGATCGTCGGCCATTTTCTTTGGGATTTGGCGCAAAAAGCAATCCGGGACCAATTTCGGTTCAATATCGATAGTGCCTCTAATACTTCGCATATGCGTACTATTGCTGTAGATGAGTTTGAAGCGCATCATACAATCGTAATGAGTGCGTTGAAATACCTGTGCGAAGAGCCAAGGGATGATACCAAGGCAATCGGGGACTATCTTTTTTCCTGGTTGCCAGAGCATTTGTCCGCCCTTACTCGACTTGACGAGGAGGATAATGGAAGCCTGATGCCTGATGAACAGCTAGAAATCGGAAGATATTTGTATCAGTTGTTTAAAGACCAAGAGGTGCTCAAACGCCATATGGAGACCATCAGGCGGTGTTGCTGGACGGCAGAGAATATGGAAAGTGTGCGGAAATGGCTAATGAACCCGATGGTGGTGCGGAGATTGCCGAAAGAGTGGCGCGAGAAGGTGCAAAGAGCTGTTCCTTCTGTACGGGGATACTTGAGACCGTTTGTTACGATGATTGTTGAGAGTTGGTTGAGAGATCCCAAGCAGCTTACGCCCTGGCGCTGGCGGGGCGACATGAGTTGGATACTCGAATTCATGAAGGTGGTAAGTCGATGCTTTTCCATATCTTCTGCTTCTTCATTGTGTATATTTTACTTCAGCTGTAAACGAAGAAGATGAAGGTCTCATACTAACTGCTACTAACTGCTACTAACTTCTTTCCTACCTACAGGACAACAAAACCCAAGCATTACCACAGGTGCTTGACTCAGCCTCAGAGCGCGCAAGCTCGCCTAGTACTACCTCCGGGGAGACTCCTAGAGTCGATTGGGACGGCGTGAGCGCATGGTGTCAAAATTTCCTCGAGCTCCAAGACTCCGAGCTCGACTCCCTTTGGTGGGATCGAATCGGGCAAGCCGCGGCCTTGCGAGACGTTAAAGCCGCCATGTCACTTTTTAAACGTGCGCTTGAGAAGAAAGACGCAAGTTGGCTTTGCAATTATCACTTAGCGATGTGTTACCATGCTTTAAAACGATATCCTGAGGCTATTTCCGAAATTACACTTGCGATAGAAAGGGCCCAAGGCAAAGAATTTACTCCAATGCCAGATGAACAAGATATTGTTATGTTGCATTATATGTTGGGGAGATTCTATCGAGCCAATGAAGAACCTCAGCAGGCAGCGGCGCAGTACTTGTTAGTGTCCAAGAGCAATGGATATTGGGCAGAGAAAGGACAGGCAGCTTATATGATTGCGTTATTACGCACCGGTGATACAGAGGGGCCGAAGAAAATGCTTCGGAACCTCCTGACTGGGGAAAATGGAGAGGAGAGTATGCTACGCATGTTGAATATAATTGCTAGAAACTATGATCACGACTTCACGATGTGGAAAATTTTGTCATTGGCGAAGGATGACCCGAATCTCCTGAGAAGCGTTATGGCGGCCCTCGAGAAGGCAACAACTCCTGACGACGAGAACAAACTTACTGAAATGCTCCGAAACGGCGACTATGATGCAGGGGCGTCCTACGGTGTACTTCTCTACCACCGCGGAATGGCACTGGCATACGGACAGTATCCTGATGTCACAGGATCTGGCGAAAAAGCTCTCACATTCTGGCATCAATGCCGCGACCAACTCGATGTCATTGGCGGAAGCGTAGCCTCGATCACCAGAACAAACGCCACTAACGAACTTGCCAAATACTACCTCCACAGCCTGGTGATGGAGAAAGGTCCCCCCGAGCATCTCGAAGCGCTTTCCAACATTGCTAAAGAAAACGCACAACTTGAAGGCGGAGTTTCAATTGGGTATTTGGCGATGTTGTATGTACTGCGTGATGACAAGGAGAAGGCGAGAGGGCATCTTTTGCAGCGGGTTAAAGTGGCTTTGCAGATTCTCTCGGATGATGATCCTGATAATGATTTCTTTGGGTACTGGGGTCTCCACATGTCGCTGGCGCATTACCGCGATTTAAGGAATTCGATTGCTGCTTTGAGGTTCATGGGTCAAGCGGATCTCGTGACTGAAGCTTTGTGCTTTGAAATCGACGACATTGAGGAAGGAGATGGAGACGACAAGAATAAAATCATGGATCTAGCGAACCAACTGGGTAAAGAAATTTCCCAAGCAGTCAAGTCCCAAGTTCCCGATCCCTCTCAACAACTCCTCCGCATCGAAGCAGCCAACAAGCACATCTCCACCCTTCTCTCTACCACCATCACCTCCTCCTCCCTCCGGTCCAAAAGCAGCGCCTTAACCCGCCTCCAAACCCGCATCTCCACCCTCCAGCAAACCTACCCCTCCCTACCCACCGTCGACTGGACCTGCGACGGTACCGGGCCGCCCGGAACCTCCTGCCCTAAGGGCTCCCGCAGCAGCAACTGCGACATGTACACCTGCATCTATTGTTACGATCTCGGCTTCTGCTCCGAATGTCTGACACAGCTGCGCGAAGGCGAGACGAAGAGTCTGAAGTGCAGCAAGGACCATGAGTGGATTATGACACCCCAGCAATATAGCGATTTTTATTGCGGGGTGAATGGGAAGGAGGTGAAGGTGCCGGTGGTGAGGGCGAGGAAGGGGGACGAGAAGATCTTTGAGGCGGCTGAAGAGGGGGAGGTGCTTACACTGGAGGAGTGGAAGAAGGCGTTGGCAAGGGAGTGGGAGATCGAGATGTAAGACGGCTATGGAAGGAATAAAGAGTGTGATGGGGGAATTTGAGAAATCATCTAGTAGAAAAATGTGGATATATTGAATTTAAGAATAAGTCTGTCTGTCTTATCACGAATGATAACAAGTTAGATTTCGATTGATTCCAAGTGAATAAATTGATATGCAATCAAAGTACTCGACTGATTCATGCAAAAGGTTGTATTTATTTTATTGACAAGGCTAAGAAAGATTATCTGGGCTGTAAATATCTACTTTAAGTTATTTAGACAACGGTCGTTTCACGGAAAAGAAAAACTCGATTGCTCAATGTTGATCAGATTCGAATAATCCAAGTGATCCAGCTAATAAATTGTCATTAATTTGGAGTGTAGGTTCGAACAAGTAAAAGATCTTGATTGCAGACTCACCTCACCGAAGAAAGACTGTCTGGTATGTCAATGTTTAAATTAGGATTGAACAATCATAATATATCAATTGTTGATTCACCGGAGAGAAATCATTCGCATTTAAAGCTCCGTGTAAATCTACCTCTTCCCCTTCTTCTTCTTCCCTTTATTGCCCCCTCCACCTCCACCAACGACCCCACTACTAATCTTCGCCTCCACACCCTCCAACGCATCTTCCCTAACGACGCCTCCCTGAGTAGTATCCATGGCCTTCTTCTTCCCTTTCTTTCCCTTGGGCTTATACGTACTTCTATCCCTCAGCGGCAGCCACCTTTCAGGATCCATCTTCTTCCCCTCGACAAAGTCCTTTGGTAACTTTGATTTTCTCGTCCCCGCTGTCTTCTTCTTCTTATTCGCTTCCTCTACCTCCTTCTCTGTATCCAGAGCCCTCTTCTTTGATGCAACTGGTTGCGCAGTGCTGGGAAGAGAGGGAATACCAGCATTCTCTAGCTCTTCTGCGTCGATGCCGGCGATGAGTTGAGAAATGGGGGTTAATTTATCGAGATCACTCTCGATCTTGGAGTAATCAGACGATGCGTAGGAGGCAACACAGCCGGCAATTGCGATACGATCTGTAGGGTTTTGAGAGCGTAAAGATGAAAAGATCTCGCCTGCAGCAGCTGAGTCTTCGGGGTTGAAGGATTCCAGAAGGGAGATACCTGCTGCGTGAAGGAGTGAGGATGATGGCTCGGATTTCTGCCGCCAGTAGGAAGCGGCTTTGCCAAGCTCAGATCTGATATGTGTTTTGCGGCCGGAGAGACGGTAAAGAGAGATTAGGAGCGCAATTAGACCAGGTGCGTAGCGTACATCTTGATCTTCGGACTTGCTAGATTCTTCGAGACGTTTAAAGAAAGTTTCCAGGAGTGCGATCGCTTGGCTGGGGTTATTCGTAAGGATGTAGAGTTGGATAATGGTCAGCAGTAAGCCAACGTCGTTAGGGCGTTTTTCGAGGATAGGTAGTATTTCCTTCAAGGCAGCCTTTCCAACCTCGCATTGAGTATGTGCAGCAGCGTTCAGGACAGATAAACTGTTTATCCAGGGCGAAATGGTGGGTGAGGATGCTTTCGATATAATTTTCAAGGTAGATTTTGCTACACCATCATACTTCTTGGTCTGAAGGTCAAGAGTGTATCGATTTTGTTCCAAAATATTTGCTTGGTGCTCAAAATGCTTCTCCCCATGCGACAGCTTTGGCACTGAGGCAAAGATCCGCTGAACCTCATAGGGGTTGTCGATATCCTTCGAGATAGCTAGTGAGTTATTCTGCGCGATGATCTTCGTCGGTGCTTCAGGTACGCTGCTCCAGTTAGCTTCCAGTATCAAACGCATCCATTAAACCATAGACGTACGCAGGTATATCAATCATCTTCCTCAAAACCTCTGCCTCTTCCACCTTGCCCAGCTTTGTTAGCACGAAAACCTGCTGAACCATAATTGGCAAAACTTCCGCCCTCTTTTCCTCATCGCTCAATTCCACTAGTCCCTCGCATAGATCTCTTGCTCGTTTCAGTAGGACAGCACCTTTCTTGTAATCTTCGCTAGCGATACACCCGCAAGCAGCATTGTAAGCCGTCTCAAAAGCTTCCATGTCCTCATTTTTGACACCCTCCCCTTTGCTCTTGCCTTGCCAGCTTAACTGCGCATTGACGGCCAATCCATTAATTCTCAAATCCATCTCCTCCCCTTCAATTTCCGCTCTGCCTCTCATTAACCCTTCATAAATCTTTCCCGCATCTTCAAACCTCTCTGCTCTATACGCCGTCTGCGCAGCCACGTGCTGTAAGCCTCTGCCATGATTTGCTCCCTCCTTACAAACTATCTCCGCATCCTCTAATTTTCCTGTCTTGTATAAAGCATATGCGCGTTCTAGAACACATTCTTGCGCAAGTTTGTCCCCGCCATCGTCAAGCGCACGTAGTGCATCATCGAAACGGTCGAGCTTCAGGAGGGCAACGACGCGCGTATGCAGGGCTGTTGAATCGAGTTTAGAGGTCTTGAGAACGGCGTTCGAAGCTTTCAGATATTCGTCATGGTCTTCGATCGTGGTGTTCTGGAGAAGGGAGGCCAGGTTTGCGATTGCGTCGTTTGCCATGGTGATGGTTTGGCAATTTGTCGAGTTCTAAGGAGGTTACTTGTTCTTAGCAGCCATGCAAGACTCCTTGGCTGGTAGGCTTTGATACAATTAGGTGAGAGGCCGCACCGTAATTAACTGCTGGAGCTTGAGGGACGTGAGATGGTGTCAAAAGCTTGCCCGGGGTTTACATGGTTTCCATAAAGTAGTGGGGTGAAAATGCGGGATGTGGCTTGATGTGTGTTCACAGTAAAAAATAGGCGAGTTCAGCCACAACCTCACCTAGAGCTATGCGTCTAGAAACCGAGAGATTCTGTGCTGTTAAAAAACCCAATCGACAAAGTATGAGATTATCTACAACCTTTGAATACATCAACAGTAGTATATCCCGTTGAGCACTGAGCTACAGCAATTATCCCAAATCAATCCATGCTTTCCTTCCAAGGTGTTTCTTGGTATCCTACCTGAACTCTATATAGTTCCAAATATCTTCACATTTGCTTCCTTCAATCGAAGACTGGTATGTATGACCATCACCCCTCTTCTTTATCTTCCGGCTCCAGAGCACGGGTACTGAGTAGCTCCCCCAATATTCAAGCGGCAGCCCAGGTGGACATGGAGGGCGTTTGAATCGATCAGTATATACACTCAACCGTTCGTCACCTCACCAGCCATTCCTAGGGCCTTTTCATTGAGAAAACAGAAAGACCTGAACAAACCAGACAAGGAAACATCAAATCAAGCCTGTCTTCACAATATGTGAAGCGTTTTTGCTCCGCTGAAAAATGAGCGTTAGGATCACGCCTGACTTCGGTACGAACCGTGATACTGGGAGGATTGGAAGAAATGGCCGACGTGATAGCCGCAGGTGTCACCGTCTGTTTCGCTGATGTTATTATCTACTGCTTGCTAGAGTTTTGGGAGTACAATACAACTTGTCAAGTGGCACAGTGCAACCCCTTCTCGAGTCAAGTTCTTGCACGAGATATGCTTATGTCTTATTAATATCTCAATCCATACTACCACATAAAGTACCCCAAGCTGAAACTCTAGTTCAGCTTCACTACATGTAACATACAGTCATGTGGGACAACAGAGCAAGGGTATTACCTTATGAGAATGAGCATGAAGAAGTTTGTAGTAATTTACGCAGTCATATGGCACGGCGAGCACACACTCCCGTGCAAGCTTCATGGCCCCGTGCAAGTTTCATGGCTCTGAATGCATTTTCTCTTGGTCCACGATCATTAAAATTGGGCTGACACACTTCTACATAATAAAACACTCTTAAACTTTCGGGGTTTCAAGTGGGCTGGATACTAGAAAAAATAAAAAAGACAAGAGAATATAGTAATATTGATATCTAAGCTTTCTTGTGCTCGATGAAGTTTTGAAGAATGTCTCGCCAAAGTGAGTGTGTAGCTTTAAACACACTCTTCTAATACGAAGAGCTTTAATACATTAGTCTAATACATTATGGTATTTCCTATTCGATGCAAGCAATTTCATCAGAGTCAATCGACTAAAGAATAAGTTGCAGTCCTCTGATTCATGACTGTTTTGAGCATTCAGGAGGATTTCGCCTAATATGGTGATGCCCAAGTAATATTGGTGCCTGCCTTGGATATAAGCCTATTTCTTGGGTTTACGCTACACCACTTCCTTTAGGCCCGTTGGGCCGGCCTATAATCGCCCTATGGATACAGAGGAAAGTCATTCTCTCTCATCTTCAGCGATCTTAATAAAGTACAAGGGAGAAACGCCTCACACATGTTCCTTCATCCCGAAGGTTGGCATTAATGCATCGAACGGCATTCCTATTCATCGATGCAATATATAATCTTTTCAGACACAGATCACATATATAAATATCAACATTTAAGTTGATTTACCTATACTTCCCCTCCTCAGGCCCTTCCCCAGGTACTTACTTCACCATCTAAAAAGCCCTTTTCTAGATATCCTCCCAGGTCGTCTACAAAATGCAAGATAACCACCACACCTTCAACATCGCTCTGTGTCTTCCCATGCTCGTCCTGGCAAGTATAGTGCTATTGCTAGACGTCGAAGCTCGTTGCTAACGGAAAACGAGTCTTCGATCCGATTGTCGTCTCGCTTCTGAAGAGATGCTGAGTTGGGAAAACTACCATGCACATGGGGATGTACAATTATGGAAAAGTGCTTGCTAGTCAGGTGAAGTTCTAAGCAAGGGATACATATGTCGCGCTTATTTGCTGGATACTCTGGCGCAATCCATCTAGATGGCGAGGGGAAAACCGACTGGAGGAATGTGAGGCTCTATACAACACGATCGATGATCGTAGATTATAACGTCCATCCATGCGTCAAGAGACGCACCCTGTAATGAGATGAATCTATAGTTTAGGAATTATAATTATTTTTTTTTAGAAGTCTGAAGTAATTATGAATATATCACTATTCCTTTGACTGTTTCTCCTCAAGCAGACCAATTAACATAAAAGTCATTACAGCTGATTATGCTGTCGATCGTTTCAATTACGCTACCGATCACCACTTCGCTACTCCTTCCTATTTAATCTAGTAGTCATTTAATTAGAAGTAAAGCGTAGTATGTTTACTGTCCCATCTCTCGAACTTCCCTAATGACGCTCCAATCTCCGTCCACTGTAAACGCGGTTCCTAGAACGCTCTATCAAAATGCCTTTTCGCCTTAGACGTGCTCTCGAGTAAGAGATGCGTGCCACTTAGCTGAATCTTTTGCTCATACGATGAAGACGTCCTTTGGATTCGTTTTCAATCCTTGAGCCGCTTCGCCATCCATGATGCCGTGAACATAGCAATCGCCCACAAGCGCATGGCATATCTGGGCCTTATCAGCTCCTGGTGGAGCGAATGTGGTTGCTGATTTGCGGAGAACTAGAGGCTGTCTGCCACCCTGGATTATGAACACCTCGTCTGTGACTTGCGTGTCAGAAGGACCTAAACCAAACGCACCACTCTTGGTAACGAAGAAGCGACGCCAGAGAATAGATGATATGACTGTATAGCTGATACTGTTGAAGAAGCTAGCCCCCTCGTCGTTAGGATCTGGCATGAATTCTGAGTTGCGACACATTATCTGCCACCACTGATCCCAGCATTTGAGAACACTTTCGTTCGCCCTCATTCCTCTTCCACCAAAAATGTAGCTATCCATGAGCATAGTTTTGCTGAAAGCTGTCATAATTGTGTCTGTTTCCGAGTATTTCCTCTCGGGATTTTCTTTTAGTTGAATGAGTTGGCCCCATGCCTCAAGACCAAGGAGGGCGAGGCGATTCGAGGTAGGCCCAGTCACCAAATCACCAACTTGGATTATCTCATCGTACTTTTTCCCGGGTTCACGAATCACCTTATTTTCATGTACTTCCCCCGTCCTTGCGATATCTGCTGACGCATTGAAGAGCCAGTATCGCGCGAGGCGCCAACGCTGGTTAGCCCAGTCTCGAGGAGCAGACGACCAGTCAGGTACCCACGATGGAAGCAGCATCGATGGCTGATTCTCCAGAACATGCCCGAGAGCTTGATATGATAAGCTCGTCCGCATGTCTCCCATAACAGGCTGAGCAAACACCGCCCCCACTTCTAAGTCGTAATTAGGTACAATACCAGCTCGTACCCGTTGAGAAGCGAGACCTAAGAACGCGTAGACTTTGTCATGGCTACAACTTGCTAATCGAGATCTGAAGTCAGCAAGTAGACGGATTAAGTCGTTCTCTTGATGCTCCTTGAATGTATTCCGAAGAGTTTGGATAGTATCCACATAATCTGCGAAAGAAGCAAAGATGCTGCCTTGGAACTGTCCCAAACCGCAGTAATGAGCTGTACAGCAAGTCTTCCAATGCTTCGTTACCGCTGAGGACGCTTTTACTATCTCTTCCCAGCCGATTTCGTACTTTCCGCACAGAATTTGGACCTTCTTGGGTAGGACTATCTCCTGTACTGTCCAAGTGCGGAACCACCATGGTCTCTCCATAAAGAATTTCAAAGCTAATGGGCTTTCAAGGTCGTCCTCGTCTTCAAATAGCTCCCCAAGGCCATCGGGGAGATATATGTTGAGTGTAGCATCGGGTATCTTCTGAAAGCATGGCCATTCCAATATGTGCTTGTCGCTGGCCATCCATTTAACAAATTCCAGCGCGTCTTCAGTGGCACTATCTTCCTCTCCGAGCCATACAACACAGCGTGTACACTGTTGATAGATGCTTCCCATCAACAACACCTGAGAGTTTCGTTCAAGAACATTGGCCTGGTCAATACATATCGCATCAACCCAGATAGTTTGAGCCTTGCCTCGCTTAGGCTGTCGCAGTCGTATCAGGGCATCTCTGAGATTTCTTGTCACTTGGAAAGCTTGTCCATTCAGGTTTATCTGATATGTATCATCAAGGTCTCCCCATACATACGATAGCGCAACGTACTTAGGGTCATCATCTAAGGAGATGGCGGACAAACTCAATTGGATATCATCTTCTGGATCACCGGGCTTCAAGGAGGCGAGCCTGATTTCACGGTACTCTCGACGTAAAGGTGTATAATCTGATATCGAACGATTTCGATGAAATACTTGATCCATAAGGCCTCGAGCACCTTTCAGAATTGGCACGCGAAAATGGATAGCTTAGTTTTCGTCTGAACGAGGATGGTACCTAAGCTTGAGATTACGCAAACTAAGAGAGAGCAAATATAGAGATGGGAATGACTTCGTAAAGTACAAACGTTGAGCTAACTCCGCCTCAATTGGGCTGTGCTTTAGCCGTCTATTGGCATCCCTTGCTGATTCCCCAAGGTAGGACGAGAAGCCTCAGGTCTTCGTTTTTGATCCCGAGACAGATGTCAATCATTACAAATTCTACAACCTGAGCATCTAATAGGGAGTTCATTCAAGCAGCCACCATACTCAAGCTCAGCAGCGATGAAGAGAACGCCGAGCTCGCTTGACTCCTTAGGGGCAAAGGAAACTAACATTGAAAAGTGGAGCTTCTCGAGAGCATGGACTAGAAGAGCATTTCAGGGTGGGTGGAGCTACAGTAGCTGCCGAGGAACGATAGGGCGAAAGTGGGGTTTCAAAGAAGTGGACGGGAGGACGAGCATTGGACGTATCATTCCGTATTTGCGAGGAGGGTGTACCGTCTTGGAGAATGCGATGCTAGAGAGTTTTGGCACTTTGTCTTCTTTCCTTTGGCTGTGAACAGTGATGAGTAGAATATAAGCTAGCGTTCATCGACCATCTTTCCCATATACCCCAGAAATAGCACCCCGCCAGTCCGATTTTCCACACTGCAACACAACACAGCACAGCACAGCACAGCACAGCACAGCACAGCACAGCACAGCACAGCACAG